>CM035226.1:13246150-13554532 GCA_020226215.1 Sindora glabra | reverse complement strand
CTGGAATAATATTAAATTAATTACAGATGCAATAAATATAATTTTAATTTCTCAAAATAATTTTTTATTCAAATTTGACTATGAAGTTGGATAAATTTAATATTTTAAAAATTATAAAAATAATATTAAATTATAATTTCAATTTTTTTGAGTAATTATGTATTCAAATTTGATCATAAAGTTAACAAATTTGATACTTCAAAATTATAGAATAATATTGGAGTTATAATTTTAATTCTTCTAAATTTTTTTATTTCAAATTTAGCCATAAAGTTAGATAAATTTGATAATTAAAATTAAAACTTATTCATACAATGCTAAATGAATAAATAAATAAATAAAACCACTTAAAATAATTTTCTTATCTTATTATTTTTAAAAAATTATATTATAATTATTTTATTAAAAATGTTCCAAAAATAATGAAATAAAAATATTTATAAAAAAAATAAAAATATTTATAAAAAATAATAATCATAAATAAAAAAATAAAAATCCTTTAAAATATCTTTAAAATAATAAATAAATTTTTTTCAAAATAATAAAATTTGTGGTTATGACATATTAAAGTTAAGTAATCTAATTGTAAATGCAATCACAATAATACTTATATTATTGAGATATTTTCTTTCATTTGAATTCTATCATGAAGTTAGATGGATTTGGTATATATTAAAATAAAATGAAAATTTTTAAAATGATAAAATAAATTTTTTTTAAAATACTAAAATTTATGCCTATAACGTATCGAAATTAAGTAATCTGATTATAGATACGATCATAATAGCACTTAATATTATTAAGTTAACATTATTGAGATACTTTATTTTATTTGAATTATACCATGAAGTTAGGTAGATTTGGATAACAAAACTAGTAAAAATAATTAAAATTTAAAATATATTCTTAAGAAAATATATATGTAATACAATAAAGACTATCATAGTTCAATTTATAAGATAGAATTAGAATAAACAAGCAACTGTTCTTTGAACAGATGTTGTAAGATGCTAACACCTTCCTTACACATAACCTACTTGCAAATCTAAACTCTGGGAATGCAAATCATTTTCGATGTTCTAATCACACTATAAAAAATTATTAGTGGCGACTTCATCTTCTTTTTATTCACACTACACCATCATGTTTCCAAGAAGGTATAGAAACTCACTTGCCTCCCACGGATTTCACCACGTGGCACATTACGACATCTTGGCAACTCCACTAGAGACTGAATTGGTGTAAGGTCATTTTGCTTATTCCTTTTTTATCTTAACTTTCAATTTTCTTGATCTATGTTGGCTCAATGTCTTCTTTACATGTGTGTTTATCATGTTTGTTTCATTATAACTATTTTTACTTATTTTATAGCAAATCAATCACATGGAAATTTTTTGAATGTTTGATGTTGGGTCACACACTACACATTATGAATCTCACATATATCACGAGCCTCCTACTACCTTTTAGGATTAGCTAGGGATAAAGTAGCGATGCCTTCATGAGACTGCTGATCTCCGTATAGGCTACTAAAACACCTCCACTCAAATTAAACCCTTTTCATTTATAGCCTATCATAAGTGAGGATTTAAGGCCTTACTAGCACATGATGGCAGTAGTAAGGATAATTTGGGGACTTTTCATCAATTAGGTGTCATAGAACCTAAATCAGGAACAAATTAGAATAAACTTAAAGTGACTCTATTTAAGAGAAGTTTATCCTATGAGAGGAAACTTTTAAGCCTAGGAAAAATCCTTCCAAAACACATAAAGGAACTCTTCCATGACCAATCTTTTTTTAAGCCATGCAAGTTTACCCATAAATGTTGATTGAGCTATATATCATTTAAATTAGGTGGTTTACATTCATTTAAAGAAAATAAATTTGAATGGTTAATCCCATATTTTATTCCTACCTAATTGAACATGGCAATTGTTCTTGGTCTCCTGCATCTATCATTTCATCATACATAAATATCATTAAAAGTTATTTATATTATTTGAACTTGTTAACCATTGATTATAAGCTTTAAATCATCAAAAAAAGGAAACAGGAAGTCTATGATTAGGGGTGGTTGTAAACAAGCCACAAAGTTATTTTTTAAAAAAAATAAGATAAATGATTTTTGGTAATATCATTTTTTTTATAAATATTCATGCATTCACCCATTAAAATAACTCATCTCAGAAAAGAAACCTCGTTTCTATCCTACTTTTAAGCAAGGATCATAGAAAATATGGAGGAAGCCCTCATAAAACTCAGAACTAGGGTCCTTACTTTTACTATAGATTTGCTTAGGAAAATCTACAAATGCTAACTTGAAAGAATAAAGGTTCTTATACATCTAGGTTTTCCTGAAGATATGCATTAGATCATTAAAGCTAAGATACATCTATTGGGTAAGTGTCATGATTCATTTGTTAAACGTATGCCGGAAATGGAAAGGAATTCTTATGCTAAAAAATGGATAGTTAAAAGAATAGGAGTCTGTTATAAGTATGCAAGGTGGACATGTAAAACACACTGTAGGAACATTAGAATGGTTTCTCAAAATTGAGAAGATAAAATCATGTTCATAAAGGATAGACTGAGTAAAGAGTCATTGGATGATATCCTTTAGACTCTTTAGGCACATCCTAGTGGACAAATTCATAATGTTCTTCTTGATTTAATGGCTTTATTCCATAAGAAAAAGGAGCATTACTGTCTCAGGAATCTGACATTACCTGTTTGTCAGTTTACAAGAAAACTAGATAGGAAGTAAATCCTTGACTTATAGAAGGCGTTTATGCCATTACTGGACGTAAAACTAGAGGAAGATGTGATCCAAAATCATAACTATTGTTCATGTGCATATCTTTCTTTTTTAACTTTTCAGTCATTTTTTACTTTTCTGTGTAATTGTTTTTACTTTTTCCATATTATTAGTACACCTAAGATCTACTCTTAACTCTTTCCTATTTGAATCTTAAATTCTCTAATAATAATTAATTCACATTATCTTTTTGACTTTTTTTGTACATTTTCCTACCATTTTTTAAAAATTGCTTAGTTCGATTCCTTAAGTTCAAACTTTTCTGATAATGGTTAATTCATTTAATCTTTTTACCACTCATTTTTGTTGTATTAATATGTATTTTTACACTTGTCAATGCACATATGGCTTATCCTAAGGTAGAAGAAAAAGTGAAAGGACCATCAATACACAGATTTAAATCAATCAGTGTCTTTAGTGGATCTAGCTGGAGGAAAGATAAAGAGTTTGTGAAAGCAGCAAATAAGCTTGGTAAAGTATTAACTACAAAAAATATCAACCTTGTGTATGGAGGATGAATCCAAGGTTAAAGAGGATTTATGCTAGTATTTGCACTTATTAGAGGGAGTAAAGTTTAGAGTATTATTATGAAAGGTTTAGATAACAAAATCACCACTAATTATACCTTAGGTATTGAGTTAAAAGTTTCAAGCTTACCCGAGCACTATGGATATATACTTCATAATTTTAAAGCCTTTATCATATTACCCGATAGTCTAGAAACATTGGAAGTAATTTCTAATGTTGTATATTGGGCAAAATTGAACTTTTATAAGAAAAAAACTATTAGGGCTATTAAATACCAATGGTTTTTATAATGGTTTATTATCTTTCTTAGATCAAGTTGTGGAATAAAGATTCATTTCCTAAGCAACTTGTAACTCTATAACATATGCCTCAACTGCTGATCAACTGATTGACCAATTGTAATTTTTGTACATGAACTTGACTCATTAATGAAACAAATAGATTAGCAAGCCCAAGACAGCACTAAGGTGTGTAAGTCAGACACCGCTCCTTCGATCATAAGCTTCTTTACTCTTATCATTTTACTTCTTTTTTTTATTTTTTTATTGTTATATTTTTTTTCCTTCTTTTCTATAACTTTTCACCTATATGAAGACAATGTCCAAATTAGATTGGGAGAGGAATAATAAGAATTATTAGTAAAAACTATTAGTCTAGCCATGTGTGTAAAAATTATAAAGTAAATAATTATTTTAAACTTTTGATATGTATCCCTTTAGTCGTATATTTTTCCTTCATGACTTATTCTCATTTTAAAAAAATCTTTTGTTAGTAAAACCATCAAATTAACTGTGTGTGTGAGGGTAACTGAATAAAGAGTTATTTTTTAACTTTTGATACGTATCCCTTTAGTAGCATGTTCTTCCTTCGTGACTTATACTTATTCCAAAAAAAATTCTTTTATTAGTGAAACCATCAAATTAATTGTGTGTAAGTTATGGTAAAGTAAAAGGCTACTTTTAACTCTTAATGCACATCCTTTTATTAGCATGTTTTTCCTTCATAACTTGTCCTTATTTAAAAAAAAAATTCTATTATTAGCGCAACCATCAAACTAACTATGTATATGAAGGATGGTCGAGTAAAGAGTTATTTTTTTACTTTTGATACGTATTCCATTAGCAACATGTTTTTCTTCATGATCTACCCTCATTTTAAAAAGAATGAAAGAAAGGGTCCATTTTCAAAATTCCATTTGAAATGTTCTAGGTTTTACTTATTCAAATGCTTTCTACTAATTTTAATAATTATATGAGTTATGAGCATGAGTTAATTAGGTTTAAAGGTTTTATAGCATAGTTAAGCAATTATCTTACTTCTTAAAATTAATAAGTTTGGCAATAAATTTAAATTGAAAGAACTAAGTTTGGCAACCCTTAGTTATGAAACTTTAAGTTTATTTGATTAATCAAGATTATGTTTCTTATGCAAATCTTTCTTGTATAAGAGATTCACCTGTTGGGTAGCCATTTTAGAACTTTCTTTAATTCTTATTAAGATTATATTTTTTACATGTATGAGTAAATATTATTAAGGCATTTTTCTTTGAATGAACCACCTATACCTGAATAACTAGCCTTTGTATATCCATTGGATACCTCTTTTGTGCCTAATTTATCTTCTCTTATTTTTAGCCCTAAAAAAATATATATTCCATGTAGCCTTAGAGGCTAAAAGAGTATTAAATCAACAAAAGGATGAATTTCTAAATAAGTGTAGAAGTATAACAAATTCTTAAAAAAAAAAGTTAAAAAAAAAAGAAAGAGAAAGAAGAAACACAAAGGAATAAAAAAAAAAGGAAGCAAGACAAGAAAAAAATAAAAGAAATAGAAAAAGGAAAGAATGATATATCATTAAGGCAATTATAATTCCAATTCCAATTATATGCCTTCTTGGTCGCTTGCTATTTATATCTATCTATTAATACTCTTTTAATCTCTTCGATTGATAACTTTTTTTCCATATTATTACTCTTTTTTACCTTGACCCCATTATAACATTTAATAAGTTCTTTTAATTTACTTTATGCATGTGAATTAGGTAATAAAGATTGAGAATTTAAGCAAGTCTATGATAGTGCAACTCTTAATAGGCTGAGTTTAAGTGAAACACTTACCCTTAGACAATCACCTTTAAACACTTAAGAGATTGGAAGTATAATTTTTGAGATACTGTCCATTTAGTTCTTTCTTTCTTAAATAAAGTTACCATACTTCTTGATTATAGATGACATGCATCTTTAATTCATAAATGTTATGATCTCTTTACGCTGTAATGACTTTCTTACTTGTGACTTTGCATTCTTGACTTTAGTAAAAATTAACGTTTTTTGTGTCCACTCAAGACATGCAAAACTAAGCATGGTGAAGTTTTATGAAACTAGTTTCTATGCCTCATTCTTAAGTTTTTCCTAAAATTTCCGTTAAACTTGAACTTATTCATATTTTATGAAATCAGGTTCAATCTAGGTCAAGCTATTACCATTAATGGATGTAGGCTCAGCACGTTCAATTGAGTATTGTCAAAAAATTATCTACATTAAGCCATGGCTAACTCTATTAAAAGGATTAATGTGAACAAAGGCCGGAAAGATCACATGTTATGAAGAAGGTTTTCTCTGGTAAGGCCTATCATGCTTGGTTTCATATTTTGTAATTCATTAAACCATATGCAAAGGGCAACTAATATTATCATTATATTGTGAAAAGGCTAAAATCCTTGTAAACTCTATTGCAAATAATATGTATTATTACCCATACTTGCATTTAGTTTCTGTTGTAATGATGATAATCATTATTATGTCACCTCTTTGTTCCTTGTGAAAATATCATGCATTTTCATATGGTAAGAGTGTATTGAAACACTAAAAGATGTCATGCCTATTAGAATTTGTCTCAATGAAATCAATCATGCAAATATGGTTGAACCAAGCATTGGGATTATCTCAATTCTATGGATAGAAAACAAAGGGTAATTTTAATGAAAAGATTAAAGCTAAACAAAGAGGAAATGTGCATAATGGAAATAGCAAAATTTAACACTCTCCTAATAAGATCTTCTTTGCAAAAAGTCCCTAAAAAAATGAAGTAAGTAACCTTCATGAGAAGTAATCAAGTTATTATTACATGCCTCACTAAATCATTTTACTTTTTATCATTAAATCAGACTCAATCAAGCTAGGTAGAGTTTGTGTCAATGCAGGTCATTTTTAAATTTTCATGATTAAACCGAACCTAATTAATTTAGGTTGAGTCTATATCAATTCAGGTTATTTTACTTTTTATCTTTAAATTGAACCCAATCAATTTAGGTCAAGCCTACATCAATCCATGTTATTTTACTTTTTTACTGTTAAATAAACCTAATCAATTTGAGTCGAGCCCGCGTTAATCTAGACTATTTTATCTTTTATCATTAAATTAAACTCAATCAAATTGAGTTGAGTTTGCATTAATCTAGGTTATTTTTACTTTTCATCGTTAAATCAAACCAAATCAAATTGGGTTGAGCCTGGGTCAATTTAAGTCATTTTTACTTTTTACTATTAAATTAAACTCGATCAAGTTAAGTCAAACTTATGTCAATCTAGATTATTTTTAATTTTTATTATTAAATTGAACCCAATCAAATTGAGTCGAGCTTACATCAATTCAAGTGTTACACCTTCCTTAATTATTAATAAATTAGAAATTTTAATATAAGAAAGAATAGTTAAAATAATTGATAAATTTAAGTGAATTAAGAATTTTATGTGTAAATTATAGAATAAAATTGAATTAATAAAAGTAAAAATATGGGAATATGATTTAAATGAAAGTTTGATAGAAAAAGTTTGTTAGATTCCTGAGTTATAAAGTTATACAGTAATATAAGTGAGTATTTAAGTATAGAAGAGGTTCATAAGAATTTTTCCAAAATTGCTTTTAGGGCTTTATTTTTTCCATTTCAACTTTAAGCCCTATATTCCCTTCATTTCTCCTCATTCCTCCCACTTTTCCATCTCCTTGCAAGAATTTCTCCCACCATTCCTTTAATCAAGTAAGAAAACTTCAAATCTTGTTGATTTCTTCCTCTAATCAAGGTAAGAATAATGTTTTCATCAAGAATCTCTCCTATTTCTTTTTTATTGATAAAAGATTTGAAGTTTATTTGATTTTATGGAGCATTTTGAGCCTTAACTATAGAATCCACGAATTTTGATATGATTAAAGCCCAAAAATCATCAAACTAACCTTTTAGCATTCTCTTTCATACAAGATGAGTAATCTAGCCAAGTTCATGAATTTTAAAGTTTTATAATGATATTGATGAAATATGGGTTTTTATGTGATTTTCTTGAATATGGATTATTTTAATGTGGCTGAAGAAATAAATGAAGGAGAAAGGTGGTATGAGATGTTAGATAAGTATGTTGATGGTTGTATTTAGGTTTGATGTGCATTATATATGTTTATGAGGTGTTTTGTGTAAGTTGCACAGCGAAAATTTCACATAAAACTAATATTTTCATGTGTGAATCAATTCCAGGGGTCTAAAAGCAAAATTAGGCCTCAAAATCAAGTAACCAATCAATTTTACGGGTCTAAAGGCAAAAACTGGATAGATGAATCAATTCATGAATTGATTCATCAACTATAGAATTTTATGTCAATTTTGAAAAGGCATACTTCCTTTATCTTATGTTTGTTTTAAACAAATTACCTATTATTTTAAAAGTAATTGAGTCTACTTTCAAATGAAATTAGTTTCAAATCAAAATCTTATACCTATTTTAAGATATCAAAAGAGTGGATAGAGATAAAAAAAATTTAGGATTTCAAAAAAATAAACTTTTTGCATCTATTTTCAAAAGGGTGTAACCGCTTTAAAACTTAGCTAATTTAGGCAAACAATTGTTTATGAAAAGCTAATTGAGTTTATTTTCATATGAAATAAGTTTCATAGATATTATATTTATAATTTTTAAGTTATTCATAGAAGATCACTTAAAGGTCATAGTTAAGATGATCATATGATAACACATACCCCATCTATGTTATATTTCATGACTTTTAATTACCCAACATGAGTATGCGGTCACTAAACATTAAAAATAATATGGTTCATGATAAGTATAAGATGATTAGATAGGTTGGACAATCATGATATAAAAAAGTAAAAGTTGCATGATATAATATATGATGTAATAAACTTATTGTATTACTCATGGAATGGGATATATATATTAAGAAATACTTTATGAATTAAATACTATGATATGTGTGAATCCTTATAGCTTTGCAAGAAGGCATAATGATGTTGATAAGTGATATAATGCATACCAAAATTGATTTATGTTTGTATTAAATAAAGCTTGAGCTTTAATATTTAAATTGCATTGCGAATCATGCCATGAGTGGCATTAAAAGTGGGAAACATGATAGAGGCGATGTACTAAATATTGAATGAAAAATTCTTAGTAATAAGGCAAGTAAGGTATAAGGCTAGTTTGGAATGAATAAGGATGGAAATAGGTGAGTAGGGTGTAAGGTTGATTTGAGAAACAAAAGGAGGTTGAATGTATTTTATTTTCTATTTACCAATCCAAATACGATTTTAAGTATAATTAATCATGGATATTATTTTATGATACATTGAAAATAAAATGACTATATGCTAATCTCAATGTTAATAGCTCTGGTTTACTAATTTGTTTAAATGTGATATGATTAGTTAAAAGAAGTTAGTCCGATAGATAAGTTATTTATTCATTGAGCCCCGAACTCACTTCTTTATGTTTTACTTTACAGATTCTTAAGTTGAACCACCACCTCTACAGGACTAAATTTTATGGAAGTTTTTTAATAGTAGTATGGTAGCATAGATCCATATACACAGAATATTTTGGGCCTATTATTTTGTCATAGTATTGAATAGAACAAACATTGAACTAAATCTTTATGAGTTAGTTGGGCTTACTTATCCTCTTTTGGAATAACTATAAGCAAACCTAACTTCTTCATCTTTCATAGAAATCTCAATGTATGTGTTCTTTCTAAAATACTACTTTCTTTTATGGATGCACGATATTTATTATTTGGAATTAAATCTTTACCTTAGGGTCAGGCTGGTGGAAATTGGAAAAGGAGTTCTACACCAGTCATAATTAGCTTAGGGTCATGACACCAAATCATTTTACTTTTCTTTATTAAATTGAATTTAATTAATTTAGGTTGATCCTACATCAATTTAGGTTATTTTTACTTTTTATTGTTAAATCAAACCCAATCAATTTGGATTAAGCATGTGTTAATCTAGGTTATTTTATTTTTCATCGTTAAATCGAACTTAATCAATTTGGGTTGAGTTTATGTCAATCCAGGTCATTTTATCTTTACCATTAAA
This sequence comes from Sindora glabra, assembly GCA_020226215.1. Lineage (NCBI taxonomy): Eukaryota > Viridiplantae > Streptophyta > Magnoliopsida > Fabales > Fabaceae > Sindora > Sindora glabra. The sequence continues at coordinate 13,544,804 of CM035226.1, read as the reverse complement.
TCGAACTCGATCAAGTTGAGTTAAGCCAGTGTTAATCTAGGTTGTTTTACTTTTTATTATTAAATCAAACCTAATCAAATTAGGTCGAGCTTGCGTTAATCCAGGTTATTTTTACATTTCATTGTTAAATCAAACCTAATCAATTTGGGTCGAACCTATGTCAATTCAGGTCATTTTACTTTTCATAGTTAAATCGAACTCAATCAAATTAGATTAACCCTACATCAATTTAGGTTATTTTATTTTTCATTGTTAAATTAAACCTAATCAAGTTGGGTCAAACCTACATCAATCTAGGTCATTTTACTTTTCATAGTTAAATCGAACTTAATCAAATTAAGTCAAATCTATGTCAATTTAGGTCATTTTACTTTTTATCATTAAATTGAACTCAATCAAGTTAGGTCGAACTTACGTCAATTTAGGTCATTTTACTTTTCATTGTTAAATTAAACTCAATCAATTTGGGTCAAGCCTATGTTAATATAGGTCATTTTCTTTTATCTTATTAAATCAAACTTAATCAAGTTGGGTTAAGTCTACGTCAATCTTGGTCATTTTTTTTCATCTTTAAATCGAATTTAATCAAATTGGGTTAAGTCTATGTCAATCCAAAATTTTCTTTTATCTTGTTAAATTGTACTCAATCAAGTTAGATCAAGCTTTTATCAATTTAAGTTATTTTCCTTTATCTTGTTTGATTGAGCTAATCAAGTTAGGACAAGCTCCTTACATTTTTAAATTGAATGCACCTAAGTTAGGTCAAACCCATATCTATTTAAGTAATTTCTTTTGAACCTAATTAATTTGGGTCAAACTTATCTTATTTCAATTGTTATGTCATAATCAATCTAATTAATTCGAGCTACACCTATGAAGCGAATTTACCCTTTTTAACTTGGCGTTAGTAGAGCTAAATCATTCTCCTTCTCTTTTCAGTTTTGCTTAATATCATAATCCCTATACAAAAAAAAATTCCTCTTTTCTTGACACAATGCTTCCTTTTCTCAATTCCCTCATTTTATCTCATCATATTCTCTTATCTTTAAAATCTCCACCACCTAATCATTTTTCATCTTTTTTTACCTGCTATCATTATTCCTTCATCCTATTCAATTTTGAGCTTTTTCATCATCTGATCTCTCTACATTTAATTTAACTTCCTCATCACTATTCATTAGTTTCTGTTAGCTTCATCACCTGATTCCTTTACCTCTTTTCAACTTTTTAGTTTCCCCTACTTTTCCTTTATACCATTGTTATCCTGCTTCATGACAAAACAAAGATGTTGCAATAATTTGAAGACTTATTAATCTTGTTGAAATTTGAAAAAGGGACAGCATGTGTGGAAATTATATATTTTGGTTATTATCCTCTAAGATATAGCTTTAGCTTATGCAATGATTTGTGATCCATGGCAATATAATAGTTATTCATGGTTAGGATTAAATCAACAAGGGATACTCTGCCATTTTTTTAAAAGATGGATTATAAATCCTCATCTTGTAAATGATGAGGTGATGTTGATTGTTATATTAATTGTGATCATGCTACTACTAATGTTGTTTATTATTGTGAGGAAGTAGCTATTAGATAGAGCCTCAAGTAGAATGATCGAGCAACATTGATTGATAGGACAATTGTAACTAAATTGTTGTTATTATTGACCATTGCTATGAAGAAATAGTTGCTAGATAAAACCCCGAGTGGTTGTAATTAATACAATAACTTTATAATTATTCTTATTTATTATGATAAACTAGCGTAGTTTCTAAAGTAACTATGTGTTAACGTGTTTACTCACCTCCTAATTCTAGAAGGATGAATTAAGACGTGAGTAAAAAGGGTAAATGTTGACATCTAATTTTATCCAAGTAACAATATAATTAAAATAAAATTTTTTAAAAAATTAATTAAAAAATAAAAAAAAGAAGTTATAACCAGCTACTTCTATTTTTCTCATTTTCAATGGACGGTTACTTACTTGAATTATTGAAGCTATCAAACTTCATCTATCACGAAACTTATTTCTCCACCAATTTTGTGGTAGAATTCTTTTCTTTCATACATGGAAAATGGAAAGGTTTGTTACTTGTGGGTGACTCATTTTCTATATTTATCTAGCTCTCATCAACATAAAAAAAAATAGGACAGAAAGAAAAAAAGAAAGGCACGAAAAGGAGAAAGGGCTACACAAAAAGAAAAGAAAAAGTTATTTAGAAAAAATGAGAGGTGAGTTATTTAGGGAAAGTGGGTGATTCAAAAAAGGGGGAGTTATTCAAGAAGGAGGAACATTTTATTAAAAGAAGGAGAATACATGTAAAAGGAAAAGAAGATAAGAAAAATTCTAAGAAAAAAAGATGAAAGGTATTTTTTTTAAAAAAAGTAAGAAAAAAGGTACAAAGGCTAGAAGAAGAAGAAGAAGAGGAAGAGTTTGTAAAATGATGAAGATTAAAAAGAAGAAGAAAAAGAAAAGAGTATGAAAAAAGAAAGAATAATAAAGAGAATTTTTTTTCATATATATTATTTGCTCTGTCCAATCCTCCTTTTTACTTTCTTTATTTTTATTTTATTTCTATATTTTTTATTTTATTTTTAATTATTATTATTTTTAATATAATATTTAAATATTTAAATAAATAAAATATAAATTATAAAAATTAAAAATTTTAAGAAATATAGGAAGGACATCCTTTCTGAAAAAGGATGTCTCCCTTTTCTTTTCAAATATTAAATAATAAGGTGGAATGGTACTGATTTTCTCATTTTATTTATTTTATTTTATTTTATTTATATTTTTTATTCTTTTTTTATTTTATTTTAAAATTAATTAATTAATATTTATTTAATATATGATATCAAAAGTATTTTTGTGCAATTCTTATAACGGAATAAGATAAAATGGTTTAGAGGTTCAAGCTATTTAATATTTTTGAGGTGAAAGATATTTTAAAATTAAATCAGATAGACACTTACTTGTTAATGGGACTTGGATCGAGGTAGAAATTATCAGAAAGTCTAATCCATAAATCTTGGAAGTTTCAGATTCCGACATGTAAAGAACTAAGTAACTACATGTAGATGATCTATCAGATTTTCCCATATTGGAAATTTGCTTATAAATTTGCAAATGAAGTTATCAAAGAAGTAATGGAAAATGAATCCAAAATTCATATCATTGATTTTCAACTTGCACAGGGCTTTTAGTGGATGGCCCTTATTCTGGCTCTTGTAGATCGGCCTGGTAGCCCCCCTTATATCCGCTTGAGTGCCCTTAAAGATAAGCACTTAAAGCATGCTCGAGGTGTGGGACTCTAGATTCTGGGAGAATGGTTGTTTACTTTGCACAGTCACTCAAAGTACAATTTGAGTTCATTCTTTCCATCAAATGCAGTAATGATCAAATAGTTCCAAATGATCTTTTACATCTAGGGCCAGGGGAAGCCGTGGCTGTGAATTTTCCCTATGTTTTGCACCATGCTGCGAATGGAAATGTGAACTCAAAAAATCAAAGAAACTAGTTATTAAGATTTGTCAAGGGCTTGTCTCCCAAGGTTATGACCCTTGCTAAGATAGAATCTGACACGAACATAAAGTGGTTTTGTACTAGGTTTCTTGAGATTATGGCATACTATAATGCTGTGTTTGAATCAATAGATATGGCATGGCCCAAAGATGATAAGCAATGGATCGGCATGGAACGACACTGCTTGGATGAAGACATTGTAAACATGATAGCTTGTGAAGGGACAAATAGGATGAAAAGGCATGAATAGGCAATAGGGGTCTAAATTTACCCATATTAGATTTAAGCCCTACCCACTGAGTCCATCAGTGACAATGTCAGTCAGAAATTTGTTGAAAGACTACATTGAGAACTTTCATTATGAGTATGAACAGAGAGATCAAGCTCTCCATCTTAGCTGGAAGTATAGAGATTTGGCCACCTTTTCTACTTGGAGGTTATAATCTAACTGCGTCAAGAATTTTGTATATCTTTCTTTTATTGCTCAATTTCCTTTCTTTTTAACCTTTTAGCATATATTTGCAGTTTGTCAATAGGACTTGAGATTTAGGCTGACCTAACATATGCACCCTTTCATGGGTTACACAGCCAAACGTCTTAATTTATTGTAAATGTCAATATTACAATGAAAGAAATGAAATTTCAGATGTTGGACAACTTATTTTTCCACTTTCGTTCTCGATGTTGATCATCCTGTATTGTTAATGTTCTACTTTTGGATATATGGCAGTTCTTGTTTATAATATGGGACATGGACCTCCAAGATAAATGCATAAATGATTATTATTTTTTTTTTATCTTACAAATTTATCAAAAACAAGTCCCTTTATCAATTTTAGGATAAATCTTGCTCATTAAGGTAGTTGTTTGAATTCAGTTGAATAGAAATTGCCGAGCAAAGGAATGCAGCTACGAGCCTTTTGGCTCGTGAGGTAATCACGACAGTCAAATGTTTTACTAGTGAATTAAGTAGGAAAAATGATGTCTAATTATATAAATACCCTGTCACTGTCATATGTGTTAAAAATGCAATTTTAAATTTACTTTCAAATGAAATCAAGTATTGTGATTAAATATAAAGATATTGGAATAAATCTATAAAATTCAATATAATAAATATAAAAAATTCTAAATTCAATTTCAAAACTTATTTTTGATACATATAGTATTATCTTATATAACCTTGCATACAGGATAGGGTTATCACCTCCAAATTTTAATTGTACGAAAAAAAAATCACTTTTGAATAATTAAGAGACATTGTAGTAATCATAAACACATTGTTGAAATTTTATTTTATTTTCCTTAAATGCATTGTGGATTCCCCAATTTATATTTGGATCAATTTGATCCATCGAATTTAAAATATCCTATTTCAATTCTTCTAAATACTTAATCCGTTCAATTTAAATCTCAATTTCAAAATCTATTTTTTATAAATATAGTATTATCCTATGTACCCATGCATACAAGGTGAGGTTTTCACCACCACTTTTTAATTTAATTGTATAAAAAAAAACTTAATTAAGCTTAGAGACTAAAAGGGAAGGTGAATTAGCCTTTTCATAAAATTAGCAAATAAAATTTGAATAAAGATTAATAATAAAATCGTAAGATACAATAGTAAAATTTTTAAAATTTTCATGGATATATAGTTTCAAAAATATAAAATATCTCATTAAAGATTGAAAATTATTTATAAAAAATATTTTTAAAATGTTTCTTTAAAAAAAATCATGAATTTCCTTTTCTTTGATGAAATGGTATTTTTGAAATAAAATATAAGTAAAAGAGTAAAGAAAGAATACAAAGAATTTTTATAAAAGTTCAATTATTCAAAAGGAATGTCTTTTAGGTCCACTTCTCTCTCCTTAAGTTAGCAAGTATCATTTGAAGTATTCATTAACTTTTACCAAATTATAACACATAACTTTATAAGATTTTGTCAATCTATAGTAGAATTTCATAACCACTTAACTTTATAAGATTTTCTCAATTTCTATTAAGATTTCATAATCATCTAACTTTATCCCAATCTTTGCTAGGATTTCACAACTACCTAATTTTATAAGATTCTGACTATCTTTACTAGGATATCAAATAGGATTAAAAAAAAAGATTTTTTTCACAATCTCTTGAAAGGATTTTATAAATTTTCACTTAATAACACTCTTAAAATAGATATGCAAGTTTTGATTCTAAAGCAAAAAGAAGACGAGAGTTACAATTTTTCTAAAATGAGAACTAGAGAAAATTTGCAAGTTGTAGTACAATACTTCCTCTTCAAAAGCATGTAGCCTATTTATAGGGAAAAAGATGATGAAACAATTTTGACTTCAAGTCATCTTTTCTTTAGCTCCAAATTATTTTAGGCTCCAAGTTTGAAATATAAACTTTTAACTTGAAAGCACTTTTAAGTTCAAATCATTTGAAATTTGAACTTTTGGCCTTGGGGATCTTTTAGGCTCCGAAAATTTGAAATTTGAAAAATAACTCCATAAAAGATTAACTTGCCTTGGAAGCTTCCTAAAATCTCATATCATCTAAAAATATCATATTTATGCTATATATATTAGATTTTAACTACTTATTTAATTTTTTTTTTTGCATTTCATGCAAGATAGCAATTGTATTGCTATTTCATTAAAATTAAATTTTCTTCTAAAAATCTAGTCTAGTTAGCTTATACAACGTGGATACTATTTAGAACTATTCATCTAGTTATAAAAGAGGTGTTACAATAATATATATAATTTTTTATTTATTTTAGTACATGTTAGATAATTCAAAAATTGAAATTCCTCCTCATTTTAATTTTTTTTACTCTTATTTAATAAAGGCTTAAAATGACTACTAAATATAGATAACTAGATTTAGTAATCTTTTCTATAAAAAATAAATATTATATTGTAGCCAATAAAATTATTTCTTGAAAGCAAGCTTGACATTTTCAAAATAGAAATAAATAAAAAATTTTAGAACATTTGTATCATATAGAAAAATATACTTTTATAAAGCTAATTGGGCTCAACCAATATAAAAATATGATGACTCAAAGTTTATTAAATATTTGATGGCTTTAAAAATTATAATCCATTAATTTTGAACCCAAATAAGTTAGATATACATACATACATACATACATACATACATACACTAAAACTAATAAGTCTAAGTTTCAACTTATATTTATAAAATAATTTATAAATTCAATTTTTTTTTCATTTGTTTCCTCAAAACTCATTTTTAAATAATTGAGGGACATTATAGTAATAAAAAATACATTAGATGAAGCTTGATTTTTTTTCTTAAATGCATTATTGATCTGCTAATTTACATTTTAACCAATTTCGGTCCATCTAATTTAAAATACCTTATTTTAATGCCTCAAAATACTTAATCCGCTCAATTTAAATCTACAGTTATATTTCTGTTATGCTTTGCTTGAGTTAATTTTTAAATATTTTTTCATTTTCTTTAATTTTATTTTCTTCTTTCTTTCAGAACAATCTCGTCTCACCATGAATTCCCTCTCTTCCCGTCGAAGCAAATTAAACCATTGCATTCTGACGGTCCTTCATTTCTTATAATTCGCAATCATTTTTCATTTTAATTTTCTTTTTTCCCTTCACTTTTCGTTCAAAATTGAAGGTCAAGAGAAGACCATTGCACTTCAAATTCTAAACATCAGGTGCTGCAGTAATCACGTTTGCGACTAATCCTAACAATGACAGATTCTTTAGGGAAATATTGGAATGCAGTAGGATTGTTGACCAAAAAAATTATAATTTAATTGGTTCACTTGATTTTTTTAGTATTTTTAGATTTAGGAGTTGTTTGATTTTAATAAAAAGTTAAATTTCTCTAAAAATAACTTTTTATAAAAAAATTTTGAAAGATCTTCAAAATTATTTGGTTGATACTAAGGAATTGATTATTCACAAAAAATAACTTCCTATATTTTGTTTGATTTAATTTTAAATTTTTTAGAAAGTATTAACAAATGAACACTGTACACTTAATATTATTTTAATACACTTTAATTATCTCTAATTATCTTCTCTTGTATTATATTTCTAATTTCTCTTTCCATTGTATTTTTTTAATTAGTAATTTTTTATTTTTTAATTTACTACAAAAATTAAAATAGGTTTATATAAAAAATAAAAAATGTATATTTTAAATTATCTTAATATAATTCAAATAAATTATAATTTAAATAAATAATAATAATCAAATAATTAATTCTATCAAATTGATGTAAAGTAGAAAAATATATAATTTTTAATTTTGTAATTAAATATTAAAATAATAAGTATAAAATAATATGATAAATATATAATAAATATAATTATATTTAGAACTAAATTTCTATTATAATAATATTTATGATTTTATTTATAGTTTATATTTTTGAAATAATATTAAATATTTATTTTATATATTATTCATTTTATTTATTATATAATTATAATTATAATTTATATAATTTATAATTATGCTTAAATAAATGTATTTATTATAATTTTTAAATAGTAAATATGAAATATTAAAGTAATTATTAATTAAATTATATGAGAATAATTATGTGCTTTTATTTATAAAAGACATAAAAAAAATTCTTCTTATCAAAAAGGCATTAGTAAGTAAATTTTTATAATTTATGAAAAAAATTCAATTTCTTATATTTTAGTAATTTTGTGGTCAACCAAACAATTAAATTATTTCCTAGTTTCAAACAAATATTACTTATTATGTTACTTCTATAAACTAAACAATATCGTAAAGTTGACATTCCTACTTCTATTTAACTTTTGATCAATAATCACTACATTTAAATTCATCTTTCATTAACTTATTCTTTTTAGGGAAAGTACGAGATAACCATCACTATTAAGATGGTTGGCCCCATGATATTATGTTATTATTTTATTTCATAGATCATAAATTCGATACAAATAAACATTAATTTATAATTAATGAAGGTGTGAAAGCTATGAAAAAATAATACATCCATAATGCGCGTGATAAATTGGGTAACATCAAATCTACAGTCACGGCCCATATACATGGACTTTAGCAGAAGGCGTCCACGGGAAGGACTTCCACTTTGTCTTATCAGCACAAATTGCCAATTATGATGGGAATTGAAGGGTGACACAAATTAATCTCCCGAAGCTTTTGGGCAGTCCCACAGAGCAGAAGGATTGGAAGTTGCCAGAGTACAAATAAGACAATACCAAAAAGTACATGTGCGCAATTTATTGAACCATTTTTTACATTTGCACCCTAGATAACACCTTAAAATCAACGATGAAAGAAAAATCAGCTCAAGACATTATGTTTCTTTGTTGTTGCCATGCACGTATGATAGATCAAACTGTAAATCACTCAGCCGGCCTCTTGCCTTGTTCAAGTATCGAAGATTTAATTCGTTCATATATTCATAAATATATTTAATTATTTCGAACGACCATCAACAAGCTCTCGTAGCTCAGTTGGTTAGAGCACCCGTTTAGTAAGCGGGAGATCTTGAGTTCGACTCTCAACGAGAGCACATTATTTTTCCTTTCAACATTCCATTTACCTTTTCTATCGACCCCCACTACTCGGATCTGGAGCTTCTAGTGTTGGAGGCCCATGTTAACAATGCATTCCTTGTATTCACCCAACCCTAATTTCTCAAAGCGGAGACCGCATAAATCATCCTTCGAATTCTCTATATAAATTGACTTCGTTTTCGTCCCTTTGCTCATTGTCTAGGGTTTTAGCCGATGGTATCTCCATTGTAGATAGCATCATTGCCGCCCAATTCCAGCTATGCATGGAGTCTGGGTGATGGAGTTTGTATGAAATCAAAGCTCATTCCTCCGATAGCCAGATGGACAGGGTCCTAACCAATTGTATCTAGGGTTGGTTTTATAAGCTTTCCACGCTCATTCCATAAAAGCCGAACGTTTTGCGGTATAAACTATGCCTGCGACCTTACCGATCTCGTATGAGAAGAAATCGAGGTAATTCATAGTTTCTAATTATATTCCTGGACATAAAGGTCTTCCTATGGTAGTTTAAAGTCATTTTTTGGTGACGGGGGATATACTGAAGTCCCTAACTTTATTGGGGGCAAACTTACTTTCCGTGTTTGCATAATCCCAAGTTAACGTCGCATACAAATATCCATGACGTTGACGGTCCTCCCACTTGGGAGCTCCTCCGTCGGTGGTGTCTCATATTCCATCGCCTTGTGGAGCAGCGTTGCTGCCTTTACTTCTTGGGACTGGCCATGAGACAAACATTTTTAAATCTCTGTTCCTTGCCATCTCGTTTTGTCCTTTTTGTAACGTTGTAGTTGATGATGTAATGTAAGTCCTTAGAAGTTCAGTCTAAAAAGAGCTTAGCTTCTCTGCTTTGTTGTCATTGTAAAAATATAGCCAGCCAGTGATGAAATCAGTTACCAAATACCATCTTTCGGGACTGAATGGCTTCATAGCCTTGCTGTTATTCTGCAATTCTGAGGCTATAAACATTTTTTAACTTGAATGCTTATATCATTTTATTGCAACCCATTTTAAAATCTCCCATTTTTATTCATTTACTTTATATTATTAATATTAATATTAATTCCTACGATTGTGTACGCTTTTCAGGTTACTCAAATATTTTATCCCCTTGCAGCTGATAATATAAATGAAATCTTACCCTTTTCTATTGTTATCTGATTGATGATGCAGACAATGAATTTTTGATAAATCAACAGTCATCTGCTTCGCAAGCGTAAAGTCTTGGAAAGGACTTTTTATGATCAAATACTAGGGCGCATGTTAGGTGGAATTACATTGATGACATGTATGAATTGACATTTTTTTATTGAATATTACTTGGGCTGGATCAAAATTGTAAACAAGTTGAATATTAGTTCGGTAAAATAAAAATATTAGTTCAGTAATATGTTGTGGTATTTGTTCATTTATGGTGAATCTATGATCCTATCCGAAACTTGAGTTGAACTTCAGTTGTTGTCAATTGGATGACAATTTCTTTCAATAAAATAATCCTGAGGCATATTTTGATATTTATTGCCAGATTCACGTACTTCCACACCAATTTGATAATTTGATTTGTATACGAGAAAGTATGGGTGGAAGATTGAGCATAAGAGATGGGGAGGATGAGGGGAATGGGGTGCATGCGTGAGTCCATGCCTCTTATGCCACATTGGGGAAGGTCACTCAATGACGTGCGAAATGAGTCAAAGGGAAGGGTGATGAAACCGCAGCTACCAGGGACTGTACGATTCTTGTCCGAGGCTTCAAATGTCGAAATCCTCTTCCATTGGACCCCGACAGTATTTTTATCTTACTTTCCCTTCTGGTGTGGCTGTATGGTTCTTTTATTTTTTGAGGATGCGGAAAACTGATTAGCAGATAAATGTAACTAAAATCTCTGAAATAAAAGATAACAGAGAAAATCCCAAATAAATTGCGAGAAAAACGAAGTAGGTTCTAGTCTAGCATATAAATAAAAAGTTGGCGGTTACATAGTCAATTTTTAATGTCCGGATGGTGGGAAAAATATACTATTTTTTTCACTTGCACTTGAAAATGATGCTTCTACTTATCCTAAGCCATAAGCTGCACAAACCAGAGGGAATAATAATGATTAGAGCAAACCACCAAATAAATAGTGGGAAAATCACTATTCAACTTTTTGACTCTAATCGTTTACATGTGACTCCCTATCTAATAAATCCAGATAATAAAAGGCCACTGACTGCCCCTTTCTTCGCCAATTGTTCCTAACACATTCGCCTGACTAGTGAACTAAAGACAAACAACAAGCTGTAATGCGGTATTTAGATTTAATACATGTTAAATGGAGGAAAGAATATAATTCTTCTAGCAAGTTCAACTAGCAGTTAATTACGGGAAAGAGCCACATCCTAACTTGTGAGATTCTAGGACAAGTTTTGCTGTTTCCACGGCTACTTGTCCGCTGATATAATGCTGCCGACATACCGGCATGTAGACATCAGCTCCACCAATTAACTCAACCCGTGTCTCGTCTGTCTTCCTAAGGGTAAAGAAGGCATGTTTACCACAGAGTTCGCATCGAGCGGTTAACTTAGTAACAGAATCGGCAAGTGGAATTATATCAAGGACAGAACCAAAGCTTTTCCTAACATGTAATGTATGAACAATATCAGAAGTCGCTTGTCAGACCTTTCAAGTACATCATGATAAAAATTTAGTTTTACATAAATAATTGATAAATTAACTAATAACTAATAAATTAATTAATAATAATTTAATTGAAATATTTCATAAAATTAATTATTGAATTAATTAAAATTATAAAATATCATAAAATAATATATTAATACAAATAAATATATAATTAAAATAATTTATATTTATCTAAAAATTAAATTATATTAATGTAATTAAATTTTATTTTTAAAATATATAATATTTAATATTTAATTAATTATATTTTATAAATTTAGATATTTATTTACTTACATAATTTTTATTTTATTGTTTATTATAAAATTATAATTGTTTAAAATATAATTAATTATATTTTATGATATTATTTATTTACATATATATTTTTATATATTTATAATTTAAAATTAAGATATAATTATGTTAAAATTAATTTAACTATATTTTATGAAAAAAAATTTAAATTTATATTACAAAGGACATGGATTATAAATTAAAAAAAATAAGGATAAATTTAAAAAAAAATTAAAAAGATAATAACTTATAAGTTATAAGTTATTTTAAATAACTTATTAAATTAAAATTTTTTTTAACAAGTTATAAATTAACTTATTTGTTATACAATACGAAACCAAAATGACATGTAACATAATTACATATAATTTGTTGAAAATTTGATCATGTTGATAGTGAAGATTGGCTCTAATTACGTGGTGATCCTAAAATGACATCCTTGGTTTCGGTTCCAGTTCTACTTACCAACAATTTTCACAAACTTAAATCATGAACTTATTGGATTGTGTAAACAGCCATGTTATGGTCTAAGGCCAATTTCTCCGAAGAAATCTTCTAAGCTTGAATATTTTAAAATTGATGATAAAGCAAATTGTAAACATAAAATTATGAGTTTTTTTCCTGAAAGAAATACCTTAAATAGTCACCATCTAGTCCTGCAACAATCACTATTTTTCCATCATGATCAGCAGCTTCACGGCAGAAATCATAAAGGTCTTCAAAGAATTGAGCTTCATCAATACCAATCACATCCAGCTGTCATAATCTTTGAATTGTGAGTGTTAAACAAAGATAAGCCTTTGGCAGGAAAAAAAAAATACCAATACCATGCATGCATCAACAACATTCATTAATTTTGGTGGAAATTATAAATATAGACACTATGATTTCATCAATTAATTATATATAAGATCAGACTGTCAAGGAATTCATCACATATTTGAATTATCTGCTATATACATACATAAATACTACAGAAGTTTGAAATTTACCTTCTCATATGCATCAAGACCAAACTTCTGTCTGAATGATGACAAGTTCGATAGTGCCCAACATGGTAACTTATCACCATCATGTGTGACAATTGAATCAAGTCCATATCTGGTGTCCTTGCTTGATTTAATTATCGCCACATTTCTGCATCCCGGATATATAAAATATCAATAATGTACCTCGAGTTGGGGAATTGCCTGGCAGGAAAATAAGTTCCCTAGCAAGAATTCTCAAGACAGGAAACAAGATGCCTTGTTTATATACTGGAAGAAAAAACCTATTCCATCAACAAAAGTTCCACATAACTAGCACTAACAGCATGCCATTCTACATGAAATTGGATTCTATATATAGAAGTCACACACACACACACACACACACATAAAGAAATAACTTACTCTTCTGCCAAATAGTACTAGTACATCATGTGAACAGTTAAAATGGCCCTCAACTTTCAAACCCCCACTCATTGGGTAAACACATGATCTTCCAATTATTGAAGGAGAAGAGACACCCTATGCTATATCACATGAATGAAAAGGTATATTAAAGTATTAAACAATTGGAGAATTTAGAGTTGGCTGCAGAAGGGTGTTATGGACAAAAAGGCAACAACACAAGAAATTTAGCTTAGCAGACATAAGGCCAAAAGTAAAAAATCTTAACTTAACTGCGAGCAAAAAGGGAAACAGATTGTTGCCGAATAGATTCCCACTACGAACAAAATAGTGAATTTAATGAAAACTCCAAAGGTGCTTCTCACTTTCTGTTAGATTGAAAAATGGCAAGGATTTAGGAGTAGAAGACCTCTTCTCTTTTCTCTCATAAAGCCAGATTACTTGGTCTAGTAAGCACAACTATAATTTAGTCTAAAACCCTCAGAGCTCTTCCTATGAAAAGAATCTAAAGCCTCTAATTCATTTATGTTGTGCATACCTTACAATCCAAGCAACTATTTCTACTTAACATCTATCAAACATCCCCTGGTCACTGTGCATTCGACATATTACTGCATTTAAAATACATATCTACAAGGGCACTGCTGAATGCTGACCAAATTCTCCATAATCTGGCACTTGAGCATTCCACTACGGGCTTGCTTTCCTACAAAAGTCTCTAATCAATTATGCAAATGTATACTGATATGGTCTCAAACGAATGTACATCCCATAGAAAAATCCAATCCCATTAGCCAAAAGAATCACAAATGTTTCATTTGGGTGAACACAACCACGACCTAAGACGTGAAACAGGGAAGCAAACCTAGAGATCTTGATCACAAAATAAAATATGAATAGAGCAGATAAGTTCGTTCACCTGCCATTACTGCTCTCTAATTGAATTCGACGGAGGAGTGTGGTGGTTTTGCCGGCGAACATCGGGCCAACTATTACGTGAATCTCACCTGATGAAGGCTGAGATGCCTCCATATGCAAGTTTCGATTTTGAGCTGAGCAAACGAAGGTTTTGGGTAAAGGTGTTGACTTTGAGTGAAGATGATTAGGAATTCGAATAATGTTTCTGGGGAAGGATTCAGATGCCCATGAAACAAGGGCAAAGGGGTTGACTTTGGCTTTGGCTTTGGGAAGATGAGGAGATAAAGCGGAAAGCTTTGGTTGTAGACTTCATCCTTGAAATAGAAAACATGTATTCTGGGGCAGAAAAGATAGGGCCAGAGAGAGATAGGGGTTTAAGGGTTTTGCCTACTACGCTCTAGAGACTGAAATTTGGCCCTTCTTAGCTATTTTGCCATTTTACCAAAGACAAGGATTTTTTTTTGCTTCGAGGGAAGGGCACAGACAGAGAGAGCAAAATAAGGTCGAACATCAACCTCAGCTTCCGAGAATCATGAACAGTTCTTTCCAAAATTCAACAAAGGGTAAAACCCCTTTTCACTGAGGGGGAAAATAGAAAGAAAGGAAGAAACTTTTGAAGCGAGGCAGCTAGGTACGTTGTTGATGTAATGATACATCAATATTTCATTGGATTTATTTATGTATTAAATTTATTTAATTTTAAATTTAAATTTTTTATAGTATATGATGACATATTAATAATTAAATTTATTAATGTATTAATATATTATTAATTAATAGTATATTATAAAAATTTTTAATTTTAAAATTTAGTTAAAAGTAAAACTGTGAAGATAAAAACTTTTAAAATATTTATTTATGTAATGTAATAACATTAATCACAAATTGATCAATTTAATTTTTCTTCCCTACTTTTTCTCTTCATTCCAGTAAAGAAAATTTTCAAAATTTAAAATTTTCATTTCATTCTACCTATTTTCTTTCAAGTTTAATCTATTTATAATTTTATTAATTAAAATTTCTCTAAACTCATTTTATTTGTTTTTCATTTAATATAAAAAAATACACAAAATAAATATATTTTCTATTTTCATAAATTTGTGTTAATTTATTGCTCTTTTTAAATTAATTTTTCAAAAAAAAATAATCCATATAAAATGTACGTACATTTTATTTCCCAAATTTTGACCCAATTACTAAAGTGTTGTAGGGTTAGAACCTTCCATTCACTATTTATACGTGCATCGGCTTAGACTAAATTAAAAAAAAAAGTAAATGACATGTGTATTTTATACATGCATTTCATTAAATTTTAATAAAAAATCATTTAAATGAATAAAATATTAATTTTTGAAATATATAAATAAATTGAATCATTAAAATTGCATATAAATTAAATAAAAAATAAAATAAGGAGATATTTGATTCATATAAGAAGTAATTTTCTACAGAAAATTTAATTTCTTAAAAAATAACTCTTTGCAAGAATTTTCTAAGAAATATTTAAAATTATTTAATTGACACATAGGAAGTGACATTTCTCAAGAAGTAATTTTTTATATCTTGTTTAGTTTAACTTTCAATAAATGATTACTATAAATTAATAAAATAATTACTATATATTTCATAAGAAATATTTCCTACATGAATTTCCTAATAAAATAACTTCCTACATGAATTTTTTAAGAAATATTTAAAGTTATTTAATTGACACATGGGAAATGATATTTCTCAAGAAGTAATTTCCTATATCTTGTTTAGTTCAACTTTCAATAAATGATTACTATAAATTAATAAAATAATTACTATATATTTCATATTATTATAATATAAATTAATAAATTTTAATTATTATTCATTAAATGTAATAAGAATAATTTTATCATTATATTTATAAAAGTATAAGAAGTAAAACTTATTTACATGAAAGATAGATAAATAACTTTTCATATTCTGTGAGAAGCAAAATTTTTTAAAAAATTTTATTTCTTCTAATTTGTAAAATAATAATTAATTAAATAATTTATTTCTTGTGCGCTTTTTATCATACTGAACTTCTTATCGTATTGAGACAAGTCAAATGAACTCTAATATAAAATAAAGATATAATTTATATCCAAAATAAATAAATGCATAAATGAAGATATATATAAGTAATAATTTGCAAAGCCAAAAAGAATCTAATTGTTCTTCTCATCTTCACTTTGCCATTGGGTTAATATCTTGGCCATCGTAGACCATGGCCGTTGCAATGGTTCGCAAGCCCGTTAAAAAAAATGGGGATCAGAATATGTAGAAGGTCAATTTATTTAAATACAAACCTAAAATAATTTAACGTGACTTGTGCAGATCGGATCAAACAATTTGTGGATAAGTTCATTTTTTATATTTTTTATATTTTCAATTTTAAATTAAATAAATATACCTTATAAATCTTTACCTAAACGTTTTAATATTTAATTTTAAATATAAAATTTTATCTTTCAAATAGATTTAACTTAAATAAACTATTTTTAAATTAATAATTTTATTGTAAATTAATAATTTAAAAGTTAATTAATTTTTATTATAATTTATTTAATTTTAAATTATTATTTTAAATTTAAAATTATATTTTGGAAAAAAAAAACTTTGTGAACTTAAACTGTAGGCTTACGATTTGTAAATTTTAAGATTCCAACTTTTATTTAAATTTTTGCAAATTAAATATGATCCAATTTGATTCATTTATAATGAATTCATATGGACCAACCCACAAACAAATCAAAGGAGTCCAGTTAACAGTTATAACGTAGATTAGAGATGAAAAATTGGCTCAAAAAAACAACCTAAAATAATTTGATAATAAGAGAAATTCTAGTTTACTGCAAAGCTCAAAAATGATTTTTTTTAATTTAAGAATCAATTCTTAATTCTTAAATTTTAATATCTGATTCTGCATAGTTGATAAATATTTATATATTAAATTCTGCTAGTGCATTTTTTTCTTAGTATAATAAGAGTCATAAATTAAAAAAAAAATGGTTTTTCTCCATAGGACCTCTACGGCGCCCTCAAAGTATGAAATACTGAATGGTCCACTGCCTAGAAAATAAGAAACCAAACAGAATAAAGTTTCCAGCTCCAAAACAAATATTCTATCTAAGAAAGAGAACAAAAGAGATTAAATTGTCAACAAAGAAAATAAAGGAAATTTGCATCGTTTTATGTATACAGAGGGCATATCAAATAAGAGGATTTTTGTATAAATAAGAAAATTAAAGTATGACCATTTGATCTAATATTAAAAAATTATAATTAAAATATAAAATTATATAATTTTTAAATAATTATATAATATTAAATTATATTTTAATTTAAAATGTTAATATAAAATTTAATCATTACAATTTACTCCTCTTATTTATAGCATAAAAACACACTCTTCACTTATTGCTGCATATAAAATGATAGACAACGTTATCCGGAAGCATGGCATAGTTGTTAAGGAGGTGGTTTGTCATAAATAGTTGGCTTGTGGTTGTTTCCAATCATTCATTACATATTTTATCTAATTAATTGGTTATTTAATTTTGCTAGGCATTTTTGCTTAGACAAAGCAAAGCATCCGCCTTATCACAAAGCTCGTTACCAAGAAGACATTTTGACCCCATCTCACATTATTATATGCCATGTGCCACTCAATTATATATATATATATATATATATATATATATATATATATATATATATATATATATATATATATATATATATATATATATATATATATTAACATCAAAAGAATCATCATGCAAATTTTCATATAAGAAGTATTATTATTTATTTCTATCTATGAATAAATTGTCACTTTGACCCTTAATCATTGTGTTATCAATATAAATTTTATTATTCAATTTTTGTCAGCATCATCTTTTATTAATCTAAATGACAAAATTGTTAATATAAAGCAATTTCTTCTTAATTAGCATTTTTTTTCTTTACATGGTGCTTTCTCTTGATCAAAGGAATAAAAAAAAATTAAAATAACATCAAGTATCATCATACTATTATTGCTTTAAAATACAATTTTGATATAATTGTTATTGTTTAGACTAATTATAAGTAAAAGTTTGTTTACATGATAAAAAAAGAGATTTCATTTAAACAAAAATTGTGTAACATTAGGGAAACAAATGATCTATTACATCAATTAAGTTAATAAAATATGACTTTAACAACAACTTTAAAAGAAATTAAATAAATGAGTAATGAAATTGAAAATTTCAATTGCCATTCATCCTCTGAGATCAAAATAGTAGTTTATAGACTTTATTCATTCAATTAATCAGGTAATTATATATTTGTGAATCATGTGCATTATGATTAGTTGAGTAAGACTAATATCATTGTTTGCAAATATAACTCTTCAATTCCAACCTCTGCTGGCAGTTATACCAACCACACTTCAATTTAGATGAATTCTTTAACTTGAGGGTGAAGATCTAATTTTTTTTCAACATAAAGAAAAATAAATAAGATATTTGTCTTTCTTAATTTATCATTTCTTAATGCAATATGAATCGGCACAGTTTGGTGTATTTTTCTCTTTTGTAGATCTAATCTAAGCACAAAAAGGCTAAAGTTCCGGACTTTAAGGTTGGTACTATGAAAGCTGCCCCAAAATAAACTGAGTTGTTTGCCTTTCAGGTTGTCTTGTACCTTCTCTCGTGTTTTGTTGTTAGCTTTACAGCAGCAATTCAATTTCCACTTGCAGTACTCCAGCAGTCCATCGTCGGTTAATTTCAGTACTGAGATCTTTCAAAACTATAAGAGGACAAGAGAAAACGATTTATTTTTTCAAAAATTATTTTTAAAAATAAAAAAAGAATAAAGAACATTAGAATGAATAAATAAAAAATATTTTATTTAATTACATAATTGACATCAATAATAAAAGAATAAATATAGAAAATAATGAAAAAATATTTTTATTTTTATTTTTATTTTTAAATTATACATTTAAAATTATAATTTTTAAAAATAAATTTTTGAAAGCTGCTACTGAATAGAAATTTTTATTTTTACAAATATAAAAAATTAAATTAATTTTAAAAATAATAAATAAATAAACCCAGTATTCCGAACTGTTTTTTCCTTTTCTTTTTCTCTTCGAAAAATTAATTTAAATATTTAAATAAAAAAAAACAGAGGACTTGAAAATCAAACAAGTTTCCAAGTTCCGCAACACAAATTTATAGTACTTGTAAAATTAAGACTTGGCCTTTCAAATCTGCTGAAAAGTCTATCATATCCTCTACCTCCTTCCTCCTAGTTGGCTCACCATTTTATTAAAAAGAATGCAAATCATATGTATTATATTATTTTTTTCCTCACATATACACAAACAATATATCTTATTGAAACAGATCATACCTACTTAAAATTTATGGCATCAATTTGGAAAATATTAATACGCAAATGTCAAAGAGTTTTACGCCCGAATAATATTAGTATTCTTTTATTTATTATAGGTGAACTCTTCACCTACAAAATTTTAATATGATATTAATAATAATGCATAGTAATCGTAATTTTTTATTTTTGTGAAGTCTAATGGGATTCACAAAAATCAAAAGTCACAATATAATATTCATATGTTATCATATCTTCACCGTATATAGTTATTCAATAAGGCTCAACTTCCATTTTTCTGATTAATTATATTATTATGTAATTTTATAAATAAATAAAAAACTACAATTTTTTTTACAAATTAGGTTCCATTTCCAATATGGTAAGACACAAAAAAAAATAAAAATGGTGCATTTGGTTAAACAGAAATCATGGCCTGTGGTCATCAAATTGGAAGCAGTGGGGGGATGCACGTACATGATGCGCAATGTTTGCTACTGCATCTAGCTATTGCCTTCGTTCTTTGGATGAATGAATGCGGAAGCAATTCCTTCTGTCTTTGGCGCATCAACCTACTTTCTTTATTTTTTTTTAATATATTTTAAAGTTTGTAGAAAGGTATTTTTGTGCTAACCACTAATCTATATTAATATTTGTGCCCATTTCAACTATTCCCTTGATTTGGCCTTTTCACCTTAAAACTTATGACATTTTTTATATGAGTCAATCTATCATATTGTTTTAATTTAATTGAGCTATTACAAGATAGCTAATAATATTATTTTTTTGGTATACATTACTTGGTATTAGGTAAATTTTATTATACCATCGATTGATTCATATTCAAACTAGATCGAATTTAATATAAGAATAAATTCTTCCAATACTATTTATTCTATTCACAAGATTTAAATTCAAAATTTTATTTAAAAATATTGAACCCCTTATCATTCAAACTAACAATCATTAGTAGTAATATTGTTTTTAAAATCATTGGTTTAAACTCATGTAATTTTTTATTTTTTTTAGACCTTAGCTAATAGAAACAAATCCATTATGTTCCTAAAAAAATGAAATTCAAGCCCAAATAAAAATGCGAATTGTTTTTTGGTTTTTGGGTTGTATAGCTAAATATATGAAATGCTTTCTTTATATCATTAATCCAAAGAAGTGCAACCCACCAAAATAAGACTATGACCTTTAATAACATCACAAAACACCTCGTGAGAAGTGGTATTGATTATTGATAAAATATAAACTTCTTAACAATTGATCCAACTCTCTATTTTTTCAAACAAATTTTTTAATTTTTTTTTCCTTTGATAAAATTTTTGCCAAGCTAATAATGTATACATGTTGCAGGCACTGTTTAAATCCATGAGGTCCTCCAAATTGTCTGGAACTCCACAAAATTAATCAAACACCAGTAATTCTCAACTTCAATATGGATAAAAAATGGTTTTGATTTTTCAGGGTGAGTCAATAGCTACGTTAGAATAAAAATTCTAAGTCAAATGATTTGTAGCACTAATAATTTTTTCTTTGGAAATAGATTTTAGTATTTTTTGAAATCAAACTCAAAACTTGGCAGTCACATCTCCGGATTGGAGATTTCTTACACACAAGGGTAGGCAAGCCTCTCTCTCCTTCTCTCTCTCGGAAAAAAAAAAATTATAAATACCCAGATGCAATTTCCATTTTTCATTCGTATCTCTTCCTCTCTGTGATTCACAGCTTTCATTCATTATATATTTATCGGATTGAAGCAACCGTAATTGTGAGACAAAAAGGCAAAAAAAAAAAAAAGAAGAAGAGGGCCTCACGCCCTCTCTGCTTATTATGCCTTCTCTCAGATCTTAGATTCTGTCAATTTCTCATCTGGGTTGTCTTCATTTGGTAAGCTTTCTTTACCAATGCTTTTCTCAGCTCAATATCACTTTCACCGATTGGTTGAGGACTGGTTTCATGTTAAAGTTTGGTGCTTTTTTATTTGTTCTTTGAATTTTGGATTCTGGGTTGATCCAGGATTGATTGATGAATAAAGGTCCGATGTTTCTGGATTCGTTCTTGGCATTAATGATTATTGCCTGATGCTCAGAGCATCCTGGTTTTTTTGAAAAAATATCTGTGAAGACTTAGATTTTGTTTTCTGTCTTTGTCTTCCCCTCTGATTTAATCCGCATCCGCATTATGATGTTTAGTGTGCGGTGATTTTTGCTTTATTGAATTTTGCATTGCTTGGAAGTTTGGAAACGAATACATATTGTATTTTCTTTGAACATCGTTAAATTACAAGTTAATGATTGGATCCGTTATGTATTGTAGCTGTTTCAATTATCAGATGCATTTCACTTGCGTTGGACATGAGTTATTTCCGTTTAACATCTGTATTTCAATATAATTCACCTTATAAATATAATCGGTGGCTTATTGGGAAGTGCAGAATGGAAATGGACCCAGGCAAACTTTTCATTGGTGGGATTTCCTGGGAGACAAATGAAGACCGACTCAGACAGTATTTCCAGAATTTTGGGGATGTAGTGGAAGCTGTTATAATGAAGGATCGAACCACGGGGCGAGCCCGAGGGTTTGGATTTGTTGTTTTTGCTGATCCTGCTATTGCTGAACAAGTTGTTACCGAGAAGCATGTCATTGATGGTAAAACTGTAAGTTTGCCACTCCTGTTTATATACTTAGAATTCTTTATGTTATTCATGTCAGAGCATCATTGGTTGTAACATTATTTAATTATGAACAAATGCAACAAGATGTTTGTCCAAGATTTTGGGAAGCAAATTCATTATTTCGCTAATTAGAGTGTGTATTATCATAATTGTTACTGCATTGCGATCCAATTTCAGTTATAGGGAAAGTGTTGCTAATGGCTACTGTATTGAATAGTAAAGCATACAAATATGACCCTTGTTTGAAGTTTGAGTTCGCTTAGTTTCATTGCATAATGCTTGTTTGAAGTTTGAGTTTGCTTAGTTTCATTGCATAATGCTATTTTAACAAGTTTCTAAAATAATGTTCAAATTTATGTATTCATTTTTTATGCAAGTTCAAATTTCACGAGACATGAAAGAAAACCTCAAGGAAGGTTAACATGACAGTAGTGGTGCTGGCATAAATATCTAAGAAGACAAACAAATTTGGCATCTGAAAATGTTACGACATTATATGGCAAGTGATCATTTAGGAATCATGTCTAAGAGGTATAAGAACCACATATACTAATACTAAAAAACAGAAGTTGTGTTGAAATTTAAAAGAAAATGTCCCACATAGCATTAGATCAGGGAAATGGGTTGAGATTTACTTATGCACTGGTGTTCCAGTAGGCAGGCAACAGTTGAAAAGTATTCAATTTATACCAGCCATGGTTTTCTATTTAAGGTTCATCGAATATTTAACCTGAGAATCCATTTTCTGACAAATTTTAAGGCATAAACAGTAGAGCTAATTGATTAGTTTCTGAGAAGAAAATCATGAACTCACTCAAATCATTTTCTATACTTTCTGCTCAACACATTAGTGCTAATTCTGAGAACTGAGAAAGGTTGTTGGCTTTCCCTCATGAGATGAGGGGTGAAAATTGAAAATGAAGCATGCATGATCATATCAATTGAATAAAGTTTTTAATGAAAATGCAAACATATATGCATCTTCCTAGCAAATTCTTTACTCTGTCTTGATCCATGATTTTCATCTCTAGGAGAATCTATTGTTGCTAGAGTGCTTAGATGTGTTTTAAAAGAATCCCTTGTAATATACCCTGTATGCAGGTTGAAGCGAAAAAGGCTGTTCCTAGAGATGATCAAAACATTCTGAACAGAAGCAACAACAACATTCATGGATCACCTGGTCCTAGCCGTACGAAGAAGATTTTTGTAGGAGGCCTAGCATCGACCGTCACTGAGAGTGATTTTAAGAAGTACTTTGATCAATTTGGAACAATTACAGATGTTGTTGTTATGTATGACCATAACACTCAAAGGCCACGAGGTTTTGGGTTCATCACTTATGATTCTGAGGAAGCAGTAGAGAAAGTTCTGTACAAAACTTTTCATGAATTAAATGGTAAGATGGTTGAGGTTAAGCGTGCTGTTCCGAAGGAATTATCTCCTAGTCCAAGTAGAAGCCATTTAGCTGGATATAACTATGGTCTAAGTAGAGTAAGTAGCTTTTCAAATGGTTCCATCCAGGGATATAATTCAAGTTTGGTTGGAGGGTATGGATTTAGAGCAGAAGGGAGATTCAGTCCTGTTACTGTTGGTCGAAGTGGATATCCTTCCTCAAGTCCTACTTACGGGACTGGACTCAATTTTGAGTCAGCATTGAGTCAAAATGGAAATGCAAACTTTAATTCTGCCCTTATGCTGGGACGGGCAGTGAACCCTTCATATAATGGAAATTCAAGCAGGTACAGCAATGCTTTTGGGTATGCAGGCACAGGTGGAGGCAACAGTTCGACAAATCAGAATTTATGGGGGAATGGTACCTTTAGCTATGGTAATGACTTCACAAGGCCTGATGCTTTTGTTGGGTATGGAAATGAAAACATAAGCATGGGGTCTTTCGGTAATATTGGGGCACTTTGGAGTTCCTCCCCCAGTACAGATCAATCTGGAAATATTGGCTCTGGCTATGGCAGGGGCAATCTTAGTTATGACACTAGAGATATGATTTTTGGATCAAAAGTAGTAGGTTATGGAAAGAATAGTGAAAACATTGCTTCTTCAGCATCATCATATGCACCTTCAAATGGGGTTTTTGATGGGGCATATAAAGACACATATGAAGCTGGGTCACTTTATGGCGACCATACTTGGAGATCATCACAGCCAGAGCTAGAGGATTCTGGACCTTCTGGTTCCCTTGGTTATGGCCTTGGAAATTCTGTCTCTGATTTCGTGAATAAAGGTTCTGGTGGCCACATTGGGGCTTATACTGTTGCCAATAGACAATCAAATAGAGGTACCAAGTGTTTCATTTTTTGCATCATATTTTACTTTCATACTCATCAACTTGTGGAAATATAATGCTATTAACTGTCCATTCCAGTTTCTGTTCTTACCTTGTCATAGTTAAATTAATTAATGTCGAGAATGTAAACCAGAATTTGACTTAAAACAATATCATATACGATATTGCATTTTGCATTTATATCCATCTCAAGAATTTCATTAGTGTCTGGTGGTGTTTTCTTTTTTCTGACACAAACATTAAACTAGGACATGTTTCAACATTAGGCCATTGGTTTGAATGCTGCTTCAGGAAAATGATATGTAGCTGTGTCAAATTTACAGCTCAGGTTGATGTGTGATAAGCATTGTAACCGAGGTATAATCATTAATGTATATGGGAATTTTTGCAAATATTGAGTACTTCATCGGGCAATGTATTACAGTCTTGCTTTTTATTTGGACCAGAATACTAAATTGCATTTGAAGATACAAATACAATAATGTGATTCCAAACGTGTTTTGATTTCAGGAGTTGCTGCCTAGGAAGGTAAAGCTGAAGATGCTGAGATGTTGTAGTGGAGTATATCTGGTACAGAAGGTCACTGAGTTGTGAGAACTGGAAAGCTTAAATTTTCTTCATTGAGACACTTTAGATTTCCTAAAGTTTCATTAGAGCTAATCATCTGGGCCGGTTTGCCTGTTTTTGAAGAACTTGCACAAACACAGAATATTTCCTCTAAAGAAGCTTGAGTGGAATATAGAATTTTCTTTCTTGGGATTTTGGGGGGTTTATAGGTCATATCATAAAAAGAAGCAGACCTCCCCTTTCTTTTTTTATCTTTTCAAATCTTCTGCTGTAGATTTAGACCACGGTGCTGGTACTCTGAATCAGTATGTTTTAGTTTTGATCTTCTTTTCAGTATTTTGATTTTTCAGAGTCTGTAAGAAATACTTTGTTGATTTATCAGTGTGATATTATTAAGTGATTCATCTGTGTTGCATAAAGACCAGCTTCATTTATATAGTATATTTTGTCATTGACTGCACCTAAAATTTTTGTGAGCAATGGAAGTTTGTTTTGGATCACTGAAACACTCGTGTGATGATGTGCAAAATTTTATGTTCTGTTTTCACATTATCTTCATAATTATATCTTCTAAATATTATTCAAATTTCAGCGAAGGAGTTGAAGAAAGGCTTTTAAAACAAGTGATTCTGCACTAGAGTTTTGGGTTATTCATTCAAAAGCTAAAGCTGAAAAAATGAGAAGAGACAAGGCGGATATTGTCATTGGATAAAACATGAAAAATGTGGAAGATAGCCTTTTTATTTTGGAAAAAAAAAAAAGTATTCATCAAGTAATAATATAATCAGTTATCACTGGTCAAACAACAAAGAATGGTATTGTGTAAAAATGTGATTATAAAACAAATCAGTCATTCTTGTCTATTGACTTATAATATTGCCTGAGACAAAATGTCAGCAAGTCAAGATGGCCGAGTTGGTCTAAGGCGCCAGTTTCAGGTACTGGTCCGAAAGGGCATGGGTTCGAATCCCATTCTTGACATCCAAGTTTTTTATTTTTTCCCATGGCCACCAGTCACCATGGAGCAGTTTGCTTGCACTGCAGATTTGCGGTTGCAGGCTAGGGCGAGTGAACCATAGCCTTTATTATGCATTATTGTTAAGACGATCCGAGAATTTTGATTCCGGAATGGAAAGCAACAATGGCTTCGTCTGGTTAATAAGTTAACTCAGACATATATAACGATGTATGAAATGCCAAAGCCTTTTGAGTTAAATAATATTGGTTGGCTTGGGGCAGACAACACAAGGATATCGTATCAGAATGCAGAACACCCTTTACGTTTTTCTTAGATATATAATTGGAATCGTGTCGCTCATTTGTAAATGGTCAGGTTTATGTTTCTAAATTGCAATTGTGTAGTAATTAACAAAAATGCCAAAAATCACTTATATTAGTGGGCAAATTTGCGAAAATTATGTTGCGGAATAATCTACAACATTAATATTACAATTGTGAGCCGCAATTTGAAACTTTAATGCCTTACACCTATATTGATTATAAATGTGCCCTGCGTGCCATTGAGATTCAGGCTCAGGATGTACAAGACTGTTGCTGATTGTAGTGACATAAATATGTAGAAACTCCTTCGAAAGCAGTGTTAATACAAGTATGAAGATTAGGCTCAAGCAAACATTATAGTCCATTCGTCGTTTATTTGAAAATTCAATTGGTCTTTGCCTTTTTGGGTTGTTGTGTTTCGATAAACTCAGCCTTTTTGTTGGGGATAATCCAGTAACCATGTTATTACAAATTAGCTTGATAACAAAAGATGCCTAAAATGATGTCCAAGGCCTCGAATGCTTGAAAATAGACAAAGGCCACCGACACTTGATTGTTATTCAAAACGTTGAGATTTTGAAAGTGCAACTATCCAAACAAACAGCAGGACAAAACATACCTGCTCTGCCAGCTAATGTGTGATTATTATAAAAGACAAGAAGAAGATTTGAAAGGGGAATAAGATGAAAAATAGAGAATAAAAATGAATAGTATTATTTTTTAATAGAAGAAAAATGTAGGAAATCTGTGGTGGGTTGAGCTTACATGATGATGGATTTGGCTATATACAAGTTGGATGTGCACATATGGAACATACACCGGATGAAGCCGCTTTACAACAAAGACAAAGCAGCTTAGGGACCTCATGCCATCATTTTCTTCTTGTATTTCATAATTCATATGCAGACCCCGCCTTAACATGTCTCCGTCTCATAATATGGACACCCCACCTAACTCTCTTCTACACAATTTAGTTTACATGAAAATTTGCTAATACCTCAACTTCTGAATCTTCTTTCATTTACTTGAACCAATGACAATTCTTTAATATACATCTATGTATTTTTTAGGTTTAAACCCAAACAACTAAAAAAACACCTCCTTATATCTTTAGCTGGTGTCTCTGCATCACTAATTGAATCGAATTGATCTTTTATAAAATTATAAAAAAATCTGTCATAAAAGTACTCATTATTAGCACTAAGGCTTCATTGTTATTCTACATTAACTGTTGTAGTAAATTGATTAAATATAACAAAAGCAAAGGCCTTCATAGTTAATTACAGGTGCATATCTCCCTTGAGCGAAGTTTGCTGTCTTGACAAGTTATGTCAGTTTAAGAAGAAGACTTACAATCTTAACCTCAACTTTTCCAGAAAGCCAAGCAAGGAACTAAAAAATTGTTGGGTAAGAAAAATGATGTGTACGCTTGCAGAGTTAGAGTCAACAACTCAACATGAACCGTCAAGAACACTACCACCTTTCAGGTAGTGTGTTATTGTTATAAGTTAGAGTAACGATGGTGTCATAATAAAATAAAATTCCAGTAGAAGACTGAAGCTGACTATAGTCTATACAAGACATTCAGCAATATCAAATTTATGTAATTAAAGCTATTTTTCATATTTTTGTTTTCAACATTAACATATTTCAAGTAATACAAACTGTGTGCTTCACTTGGAAAATGAAGAAAAAGCATACAATCAGTAACCCCTTTTCACAAAACTAGGGTCATCCAAACCTCATCAACCCAGAACCCGAAGACAAACCGTGTGAACTCCCTGGAAAAAACAGAGCAACTTAAATAATAAGGGAAAACAAAATCCCAATCCCAATACCTAGCTAAATCCATGCATCTAAGGTCAGTCTAACGCCTTTGCTAGCTGCTTCTAGCTTCAATCCAACTATTCCAGCCACACTGTACAAACCCATAAAAAACATGATATATACAAGCCAATTACATCGTATGATTAATTACCTTCCTACGTAGTAATTAATTCTCTAAGGACTCGAAGACGATGCTTCCTGTCTTGATTCTCTCAAATATGCAAGGAGTGTTTCTGCCTGCAAAATCAACCACAAACCTCAACACAAAGGGAAGAATAAAGGATAAAGCAAAATAAGCACGTGCAGTACTTAGGTCTTCTCTTTAGTCCATTAATTTGTTTTTGTTTTTTTTTATTTTTTTATTTTTTTTGGCTAGTGATAGTCCATTAATTTGTTACAAGCAACAATAACTACCCCCAATTTTCTAAGAAAATCAAATCTTATCCGGGGCAAAATTTTGCTATAATGATGGACTTATCTTGTCTAAAAGCCTGCCTGTATGATTCCAGCTGTTGCTACTTACGTCATGATATAATAGTCATCCACCCATAACAAACAACTTATATTAAGTAGAGAAATGTACCACACTTTTAAAAGACTACGTAAGTAATTACAATTTTCATGCTACCAAGATATACTACTCCTTGTGCTACCTTTTCCACTTCCACATAGTCAGGTGACGGTATCTGAATGAAATGTTCTTAGTTAATATCACTCTTGGCTACAAAATTTAGTGTAATTGGAGAGTAAACAAACATCCCGTCAGAGGAAATTTCTGCACACCTCCTTAAAACATTGTGTATTAACTTAGAAGATTAATACTAATAATGCATAAGCACTTAGAAGTTAGAACCAAAAAAGAAAAAGGAGCAGACTTTTCAGCATTGACAAAAATGTCTGTATACACTAATTAAGAAACTAAAATTTTCAGTGATCAACTTAAAACTATTGTTGAACTCATGATTATGGTTAATTCAGTCAAAATACCAGCAACTCACCTTGTGCTTAGCACGAGCACTCCCAGTCTGCGAAAGAGCAACCAAAGGAGGAATCCCACCTTCCCTTACAAGCAACCCTCTGTTCCTCATGCTGTCAGCACAAAGCTGCAAAAGCGTTAAAACAGCAAATTCCTTCCCTTTCACCGACCCGTCTTCAATGGCTTCCACAAGAGCAGCTATTCCACCTTCTTCCACAATTGCATCCCTCCCTTCCTGGATTCCCGCCAAGCTATTCAGCACTACCATCGCCTTCTCCGCCATACCCGTCCCTTGCTCCGCCACCAAATCCACCAGCGGCTTCACTGCACCAGCACTCACCGCCCTCTCCTTGTTCTGCTTTGTAGAACACAGCTTATAGAGGGTCGTCAGAGCGTCCTTTTTCCCTCTACTAGAACCATTTATCAGCAAAGATACCAGTGGCGGAATTGCCCCGCAAGCTCCGATTGAACTCTTGTTTTCTTCCACCAAAGCGAGGCTTAATAAGGCACAGGCTGCGTTTTGCTTCGAAGTCTCAGTACCAGTTTTCACCACATAAATAAGTGACTTGATAGCTCCTGCATTTGTTATCAGCATCTTGTTATCTTCATGCAGAGAGAGATTCAGCAGCGCCGTCACAGCGTGTTCTTGCGTCCATGGATCACTGCACCGAAGAAGAGGGACCAGAGCAGGGACCGCACCAGACTCGCCAATCAGAGCACGATTATCAGCGCGGTTCTTCGCTAATAGTCTTAGTTTGGCTGCAGCGGATCGCTTCACCGCCACCGACGGCGACTGCAGCCCGTCGATACAGATCTTCACCGTCGGCTGAAGATCTTCCGGCGAAATACTCTCAATAATCTCGGTAGAGAAATTCTCTCTCTGCAAAAATCCATGACACGGTTCAGGCTCTGGCTCCTTCTCGACCTCACCATCCTCGTTCTTCTGCACACTTTCAGGCGAAGGCAAACTGGCCAGCCTCTGCAACTCACCGGAAATATCGCTGCTACAAGCAGAGAAGTCGCTGAAAGCTTGAGAAATGTCAAGCAACTCCTCCTCCGTAGAAGACGACTTCACAGATTTGTTGTTCTTGGAGGCGAGCTCCCCGAGCCTCATGTCAATGACCGAATCGGTTAAGTTTTCCGAAAGGAATCCCGATTTTTCGGTGGCGGATTGGGTGAAAGAGCCGCTGTGGTCATCTTGGAAGAAGTTGGAGCGAATGGTTCGCATGGAGCGGCCGATGTGACGGTGAATTTTGGACGAGGAAGCTGCAGAGGTGGGGGTGTTGCAGCAGCTCCGAGACAAAGGGAAGCGATTTGAGTTTGAATGAGAATCTTCGAGAGAAACCATCTTCGTTTAAAAAAGAAGCCAAGCTCGAAGCTCTGAGTTGCAGATATTGATGGAGATGGTATTACAGCCTCTGAAAATGGAGACTTTTCATCACGAGAATTTCATTCTGAGAGGGACTGATAACAAAGCCGGGCTGGGGAAGACGGAGAACATCGGAAAATGCCCTTATAAAATTGGGAAAAGTTAAAAAAAAAATTTTGAAAAAAAAATAATGGCTGGTTTTTTGCTGGGCGTGGCTGTGGCTTTGGTATCCGGGCCACACTAAAACCACAGGCTCTTCCTGCTTCTCAGCTGGGGTCCGGTTTGGATCAACGATCTACAAAAGGTAAGATGTGTTGCTGTGATGACAGGCCTGTCAGAAGGTGAAGTAGCTGAAGGCATAATTTAGGTGGACCCGTCGGCGCGAAGCTCACCGCCGTCGTTTACTATGAACTCTTTCAACCTCCGGACTGGTTCAAATGAATTTACTAAAATAGCCTTCGAGGATGGGTGAATTGAAGTTGCTGACGTGGGGTCGGACCTTTTCACTTTTTCTCGGTTTCGTGAAACACGAAGTTACGATGCCCTGTGGGTGAGTGACGTGGAAAGATTCTAATGTGTGGAGCTGACACTTGTTGGTTATAGCTCTCCTGGAGTAAGGTAGCATTCCTCTCTCCGCCATCTGATCCTGAAGTCAAAACTGCCTTTTTTGGTCAACCGAGGAAAAACTACTGGTTTTACCTTGTTTGACTGGACTGGGCTTGGGCCTGGGCTTCCAGAATCTTTGTGGGGTTTCAGCCATGTCACTCTTCACACGTGCGTACAACATTGTAGTACAAAGCAATAATTTTTTTTCAGCGTACAATGGTACTGTGCACATCAGTAGAATCATTTTTTTAATTGTTATTCAATTAATATTTACGGTGTAAATTACACTTTTATTTTTTTTACTTAATTCATTTATATTTTTAGGTATTGAATCTCATTTACTTTTACCTTTATTTGTTGCATTTTGCTCACTCATCCTCTTTTTCTTTCAAAATTTAATGGAAGGCGCACGTAAAAGGTACATGCTTTTTGTTCTTTAAATTTAACCTAATTTACCTTAAAAAATATTTACATTGAAATCACATGTTCTCTGTTTCCTAAGTTTAATCCAATTATAATGAGTGTTAAACTTAATCTAATTGCCCAAAATAATTACCAAAAAAATGGTAGTGTTGGATAAGAATGAAAATAAGTGATTTGATATATAAGCTTCTAGCCTATTTTTGATTTAGTTTAACTTACTATTTGTAAAATATAACAAATTTGGAAAAAAAAATTGGTATGTTTTATAAGATAAATTAGGTCATATTATTTAAAGTTCAATTTATTAACTTAATAAGCTGATTTGTAATTTTATATATTAAATTATATATAATATGTGTAATAATTTTAAAAAATATTCTATATATCTTTTAAAAAGCATATAAAAAATTTTAACACATATTCATTTCTTTAATTTTAACTTATATTATTATTATTATTTAAATAATTAATTTGAATTAGTCACTGTGATGTTTATATATTTATTTTGAAATTAAATCGAATTAGAACAAACTTTAAACTTTATTTTTTAATTAGTTAAGGAAAGTTTAAATTAAAATATTATCAACAACATTCTATATTACTTAAGTTATGCTTGATAATATTAAATTTTAATTTAATTTAATTTAATTCTATTATTAAATATATTTTTAAAATATATTTATTTATTATTAATAGGTCTATATATGTTGATAAATAAAGTCAGACCCCTAAAAAGTTATGAATGAATTAGGTCAAATCAAACTTTAAATCTATCACAAATTTATAAATTAGGCCAAGTTAAATTTTTTATATTAATTTAATGTATTTTAAATAAAATTTAACTCAATTCAACCTATTTATACTTTTGATATTCCACCCTATGCACTATTCATGTATATATATCAAAGAATAAAGTGTTATTTATTCGTATAAAAATACACATATTGTATCATAAATTAAAAAAATGAAAATAAAATTTTGATGTTTTACATCTGCTTCCTTTTTTTATGATATATACGTCTTTTTTCTCCAGCTTTGGTTATTGCTTTATTTAATTAGTAACCCAAAATAAAAAGTAGAAGCAATGTTGTTGAATTTGAGGTGACTACTAGTCAAGTTTGATGGGTTAGTGTAATTGAAGGATATAATCGTAAGTTGCAGGTCACCGAAAGTGCAATTCAAGGTCGCAGCAATATTAACAAAAGGATGTAGTTGATGAAAGTTGACCCTCTAAAGTGAAAAATTATAATTATTGAAAATAATTAAAACTTAAGAATTTAATAAAAAAATAAATTTTATAAAATATTTTTTTAATTTATAATTATTTTTTATATTTTTTATTAATAATTATAATCATTTATTTTATTCTTTAAATGTATCTTTCACTTTAATAAATTAGGTGGACTCTTTGATGCAAGTGTTAGAAACCTTCTCTAAGATTGAATACTTTTTATTGACAAAATCTAACTTAACATGATTTGTTTCTATTGGAATAACAGCTTAGCTTGATAGACGTTGTATTATGATGTCTTTTAGTGATATTTCACGTACAAATAATGTACGTTAATAAATTAAAAAAATATAATAGTAAATCGATGGGTGACACAAAATTTTGTAGGCCGTTCTTGACATTATGTGCGACTGGAAAAAATAATATTATAATTTTTGTGTTATGCAATGATGTAACATTCTGAGTTGTCTACAACACTAACCACTGTCTGATGTAGATCTAAAAGATTAGGTTTGTTCCTAGTAATTTTTTATAATCCAAAGTTTGATTATCTAATAAAGCAAATTGAGTTTGTTAGACCAACATCTTGCCCAAGTATAAGGGGATCAAGAGTGCAACTCCCCAATTTAATTAATAAACTGATTTAATTTTTAATTAATTATTTTCTTAGTTGCAAATGCTGATGTGCATTGATCTTGTGTGGAGAGATGACGGTAGATTATTAATGTAAGGGGTATGGTACGGTGGTTGCTTAATCTCCAATCAAAACTTATAATTTGGACGTAATTATGATATATAGTTGAGTTGATTGATACTTCCAAAAGAAATCCAACATATTTTATAGTAGCTTAGATATCAAATAAATTAGATGAGTTTAATTAGTTGAGCTAACGAGTGTTTGTTCATGATTACGCGTATTTGACAAAAATCATAATGATAGAACATAAGAACTGCAGAAGTTGCAAGTAGATTGCGTGATTAAATTAAGGAAATACTTGGCTTGATGCAGAACAAGGTTACCTTTTGAGGTTTGAATTTTTTTTTTTTTTTTTGTGTTAATGAGGCTAATGATTACTGCGGCCACTCAAGTTAGTTGTGATTGCCAGTCCAGCAGAAATTTGTACATTTTTCTTTTTATAAAAAATTATTATTTATATATAAATTAATAAAATAATAATATATTATTTATATTGATAATTAAAAAATAATATTTAAAAATTTAAAAATAAAAAAAATAATTTTTTTAAAATAAAAGAAGTTATTTTTTAAACCCTTTATATTTAATATTAAATAAATAAAATATTTTTTATATTATTTTTTTTACAATTATATTCTATGAAAAATAGTTTTCGATAAAACAAACGAAGTCTAAAAAATAAAATTATTTTTGGAGGAAGAAATGTAAAAGATATTTTTTATATATAAATAGAAAAATATTATGTATTTAATATTTTATAATTAAAAATAATAATTCATAAAATTATGTTAATAAAAATAAATTCTTAAAAAATTATTTTTATCAAATTTAATATTAAATATATCAATTGTCTTGATAATTTACGCACATATTTTTACGGACTACGTTTCCTTTAAAACAAACGGAGATTAAGAAATTGAACTTTTGCTAGTAAAGTAAACGAAAGAATTCAACGGTGTTTGTGGTTGCCACTGTCTTTGTTGCACTAAGCCCCATTTACCCGATATATTTCCCACATATATATCTTGACACTTTCCTCCGTATCTTGGTCTGTTTTCTAATCCAATTTTCATGCGCGCAATGATAACATGAAGACTAAAGCATTTGATTTTTTACCAATTATCCTTGATCTTTATTATTAGCCGATGTATTAAAAGAATTATATGTCTACTCATCCTCTCTTTTATTTTTTTTATCCCCTCTTATGTACATAAGATGAATATATATTCTCTTTACTTCTTTTTAGACGTTATTTAAAAAATGTTTTTATTTATCTATTATTTTCAAATATTAAGATTATATTTATTATTTTTAAAACATTATCCTTATAATTTCAATAAACATTTAATACATTTATTTATTAATTAATTAATAAATTATAATTTATATATCTCAAAATTATTTATTATATTCTTTAATTTTTATATACTAATATTATGAATAGAGTTAATGAATTTCTCTCACAACCTTCATACGTGTGCATATGTTGGCACGTGTACAAACATAAAATGAAAAACAAAATTATTAATATTTTGACTAATACAATAATACTACATGTTATTTTAAGAATTTTAATTTCTTCGATTTAAACTTAAAATTTTATATATATTTATTAAATAAATTATCACTTCTATTATTAAAAAAATTAAATAAAAAATTGAAAATATTAAAATTCAACTTTTTTGTAGAATAAATATCATATTAATTTCAGAATAATGGTGGGCAAGTGTTAGAATGTACATACGCATAAAAAAAAGTCAATATTTTGTGTGTAAAAATCAAATTTCTCTTTGGATGGGTGAGAATTAATGGCAATGAAAGGTTTTGACCATGAGTCGGAGAGAGTGAAAGAAAAGCACGTGTCAAACCGGCCACTTAAATAGACCTTTTGGAATTTATTTAGGGAGGATGAAGCATTGATAAAGAGAGCTCTTACATCAAATCAAAATCAAAATTATGGATATGATGGGGGCATTTGGAAATAGACAATGAAGCTGCCTTATTGACCTTTCATTATACATCAAATTTAATTAATGAGCCTTGCATCATTCAAACCCCTCGTGGGGTCACCATATCACCTAAATCTCTAACTTTTTTAAGATCCTACTGCCCACATATTTGTATAGTCGCTTCTCCTTCATCTTCTATACGTCTTTTATGTTGTTTTCCAATCAATTCCGTTGAATTAATGAAGGGAATATATACGGTATCATATACAGTAATATATTGATATATAATTAAATTTAATTAAATATTATGTTATTAATCTTTTAAATAAATTATAGTAATAATTAAATTTGATCATATATTAATTTATCATTACTTTAGTGGTGCTTCATAATTTTTTCATTAATTAAGAGTGATCTATAGATTTATCGAACCGACACTGGCTTTCCGGTTTTTATTATCACTATACGTCACCGTTGCAAACTTTTTGTTGATTATTTGTTTTCTTTGGCTCTAATTTTGTCCAAACACTGTTTTGTTTTATTTTTTATTCTTCTAACGAATTGATCAAAGGATTACGTGTAATGTGAAAGCTAGCAACGTTAGTGCAGAAACTTTTCCAAGATATATGGGTGGAATTATTAATATTAAAGTCACGAACTTTTTTGTTTTTATAAGGTCGGGCGAATAACAAAAAATAAAATCAACAATTAATTGAACACATTAGATTAGATTCAGGATATGTTTTTAAGTTATTATATTTAAATTCAAAATATAAAAAAGAATATATATACCGAGGAAAAACTAATCGGTTTTCACTCAACAATTTACAAACATCAAATTGTATATATCTAATTTTATGTGGGAATGATAATATAATATAATTTTTAGACGCATGAATGGAGTAGATATTAAAAATAACAAATTGTTGACTAGATAAAAAATATATTAATTTTAAAATAAAATTTAATTGAGAATTATTAATATTTTAATTTTTAAAATAATTCCCCACCTGACGCCCTAAAAAAATAGAAATTAATAAGAATAGGATACAGAAACATGTGATAAAGTAGGTGTGATAGATGTTGATTTGCATGCATGCATGCACTGTCCCAAGTATGACAGGGTGGGCACAACCGTGATATACACATACATACATGTGTGTATATATATATATATATATATATATATATATATATATATATATATATATATATATATATATTATCCCTTCTTTAAACATTTCAATAAAAAAATATTATTGTGATATTGATAATAGATTTCAAAATTAAGTTTTAAATTTTATATATTTATTAAATTAAATTAAATTTTATAAATTTATTTTATTATTTTATATTTAATAATAGTTATTAATTTTTATTTCAAATTTAGTTTAAAATCTCATTTTTATCTTGTATATAATATTATTTTTCAATAAATCTCTATCATATTATGTGCAGTCTTTATCGATTATATCAAATCAACTCTTTTAATCTTGTCCCATGCTTAGTTTCTCAAATTATCATGAAATCACCAAACGCCGTCGTCCTAATCACTCAGACAGTTGGACCCAAGGTACATGCTGCCGACTAGCAAAGTGAAAATCTACCGTCGAAATTTACACATTTTTTTTCTATCTGCGAGAGGATGGAAGCATGAAAAGAAAGTGTTTATTTATTATTGATCAATTTATTTATTTATTTCATAAAAACGGCAACATAAATTCGAAACAAATAGTATTATATACAGAGAGAGACAGAAAGGATTCTTCCTTCACAAGAAAAAAAAAAAATACTCTCTCGTATTTTTTTATGGTGAGAATCATTATATAAGTTTAAATTTTAGGCCGTCTAAATTCATTGTTCTTAATATATCAAGAATAATTTTATTGGAAGTTTGATTGTGTGTTTTTATTGTTAAATTATTTTTTATATATTAATATCTGCATTTATTATTATAATTTATTTATTTTAAAATTCAAAAATAAAATATTTAACCTTCTAGGAGATTGAAATCCTCGTAAAATTACCATCATATCTAACACATAAAATAAAAATTAGAGCCACTGAATTTTATACAATTAAATTGAATTAGAAACTAAATAACATGGAGGCGAGAAATTAATTATATTTATCCAATATTTTCCTTCATGTAGTTCTATCCCAGAAAATTATCCCAAGACATAGCCAAATACTAGATTCTAGAAGAGAGAGTGTGGAAATTATTATGTAAAGACATTTTATTAAATATATGAATACTTTCAATTAGTTGTTGTGATTTATAGCGCATAATTATAACAAATAACGAGGAAGTCATAATATGGCCCCGATAATGGGGAACTTTTGGACTCGTGGAAATGCTATATTTTGCATTATACCATTTCTTGTTGTATATTGATTGCAAATAATCTACCGAAAAAGGCCCATTTCACACTCATAATTAACTACTAATAAATAATATCAAAAATATTATAGGAATTAAAATAAGACTTAAAATTAGATTTTAAATTTTTATAATCTTTTTATTATTTTATATTTAATTATAATCGTCAATTTAAATTTAAAAATTAACTTTAAATAGTATTTTTTATACATAGCTGAAAACCGTATTGTGCACGACGCGCATCTAACATCTAAGATACGCTTCTAAAGTGCGTGTAACAACCATAAACAGTAACCATTTGGTGGGTGAATAACCCACGATGTCATTCTTATCTTTTCACCATCATTTGTATTATAATAATATCTTCATGCTTTTAAAAAGTATGAAACAAAAAATGTTGAGGTCTTGATATTAAATTGTTGATTTAAATCTCTAGAAAAGAAAAATTAATATGTCTATCTAAGCTTTTGATGAGACTTAAGTAGGAAATTCAGATACTGCCATATGTAGATATATAGCTATCGGAAAAAAAATATGAAAAATATATATTAGGAAGGAAATTTTTGTAAACCATAAGCTTTTGGTTGTTTTTGTAGAAAATATTTTTAAAAAATATTATTTATTTATATAAAAGTAAAGAATAATATGTGATTTATATACTTATAATTAAAAATAATAATATATATAGAATTATCATAACATAAGAAAGTAATTTCTTTCTTTAAAAAAAGAAATATTTTTATCAAAATTTTCATATTTAATAAATAATACATAAAATATTTATTAATATTTTATTAATATATCCGTACTATAGAAGTCATCGCAACCAATGTAGCCAAGAGCACAATAATGTTATGGTTGCCATATTTCCTCCAAAAGCAGCAAGGCCACACTGGAATAAAGATTTAAGGAAACGATGTGAATGCTTTTTTTTAATTTTTTTATGTTATGATTCACGGAGACAGATATAATATATTATTAATTTTGTAGTCCTAATATATATTTAAAAAAATCTAAATTTTATTATATTATTAAAAATTTTATATTTATATCTCTTGAATTTTAAAAAAAAAATAGAATCCATATTGGAAGAAAAGAGTGATATTGAATGCATAATTCCTATTTTATCAAACCGCTCAAAATTATTTATGATTACACATTTTATATATAAAAACATTAAAATGTAATAGAAGACATGACAAGATGTTAATTTCTGATGATCCAATTGGGGAAGATGTGATATTTGAAGTGTACCATACAGGCAAGGTGGTAACGAGGGCATGTCATGGAAGCTAACAGAAGGATGCCCATCCAAAACACAAATCCTATGTTTGATAGAAAAGAGAATAGATGCAAAAATGAGAAAAAAAATTTAAATATTGGTATGATGGAGAAAATATTAATCATAAATCATATTATTTTATTTATCTTCTTTTTTTATCCATTCAATAATGAAAATTTTTAAAATTTAAAATTTTCTCAAAAAAAATTTTTCTTACTTTCTTTTCTTTCTACCCTGCCAAACAGAGGGTTGAGAAGTAGCTGAGTATCAACAGCAGGGCATCTTTTTGGTCAATGGATCTTTGACTTCAGAATTTTCTAAATTATATGTTAATATTATATAATTTTATAAAATGCTTTTAAAGAATTTTTTAACATAGATGCCTTGGTCCCAAAAATTTTTAACCCTTGAATATTACGTCAAAATCTGCCGGCCCTTAGTATCGTCCTAACAATTAACCTATGAGGCAAGTCAATTAAAAAGGAAGTGTCAGTTTTTAGGATGAAATAAAGGAGATGAGGAGGCAAGTGATGGGTACCATTGCAAAGACAAGCAGAAAAAATACAAATTCAGATTCATTTGAGGAATGGGAATGGCAGATAAGTGGAGACAAAGACATATGGGCAGAGATGGCCCAATGTTTCCAGTAGCACCGTCTCTGCCAACTACTGCTAGTTTTAACCGTTAACCATGCCTAAATCTTGACTATGTTATATTTTTTTAATAAATAAAAATGATTAAATTACTAAAAATATATACATAAAATTTTAAAATCAAATTTAGGACATAGAATAAAAAAAAAAATTTAAATAATATCATATCTTATTCGAATTAAAAATTTTGGACCACCATACCATCTCTTTGCTTACGGATTAATCTTCTTTCCTTTTATTTATTTTTGTTATTTAGGGAAAGTTTTACTCTTGTTCCCTCTCACTTAATATATATTTATGGACTTTTAATTTAACATTCCAATATTTTTGTTATTTTTTCGGCCCAATTGATTTTCGTCTCTTTTGTCTGTATGAAAATATGTAAATTCATTTTCACTCCCAAGTTGTTTAGACACTGAAAAATTATCGATTTCACATGCTTAAGAACGGGAGTGAATCAATGTGAGCTAATCAATCATTGAAAGAAGGAATTTTGTGCTTTTCCATTTAATGAAAGTTTATTGCTATTGCTTCTATTCATTTATATTTTTGAGTAATTTTATTGAGAACTCCATCAAAGATTAAATATTTTCACTGTTAAATTATATTTTTTAATTTTAAAGTAAATAAGTTAAAATAAAATATACAAATCTTAATATATTTAAGATAATTAAATATTGAAAATATTTAATATTTTAGATGAGAAAGATTTCTCCATTAAATTATCCTTATAATTTTAAAATAGTATTTGATTTAAATTGTGCAATTGAGATGGGAACATAAATAAACGGAGCATATCAATCAAGAAAGAGTACCACTTGCTTATGTGAATATGAAAAAGGAATGACTTGTAACTATTATAACTTGTATCGATAGACAGAGTGAAAATATAAAATTATATATTTTTTTAATGACCACATGACTTGGTTGATATTTTAATCCTCCTCATAAATATAAAGTCTAATAGTCATTATTTGTCCCATTTCCATATAAAAGTATTACCCTTTCTTAATATATTCTCATAAATAGACGAAGGTAATTATATATTTAAGTACGAGAGATTATTATTGTCTCTAATTCTAACACTTATATTAAAAGTCAATGTCTTATTTTTTTATAGTTTTTAGTATTTTCAAATTAAAAGTGAAAATTTTAACGAGTATGAATTTACCAAAATTGGTATTAAATAAAGAGGGCAGCATTTCAGTTAAATAAAAGTAGAGAAATTGTTATTTACGATTAGTGAAAGATACGAAAATTTTCTATTTAATTACCATTACTTCATTCATTTTAAAGATCTTAGCTCCGTTATTAATATGGTAAATTCTTGTGTGGATGAGATTGACTGCGGGCATTAAGAAAAATATATAACACAATAATAAATATGAGGATAATATTATGAGTAATGTTATTTTTAAAAAGTGAGTTTTTTTATTATTATATTATATTTAACATATTAAATTATTTTTTAAAAAATAATTTAATAATAAAAAATTTAATTTTTAAAAAATAAAATTCTTCATAGCATTATTCTAAATATAAATTTTATGTGATATTGTTCATTAATATTGTGTTGTGCATGTCGCTTTTGTAAGATTCATGCAAGAACTTGGGGCGAGTGGAGTGGTCGGGTCCACTGGCTTTTGTCAACATTTAGGGCAGGCCCTCAGTGAGTCAGTGATGACTTTTTCTGAATCAGGCCGCCTACTGAAATAGGCCGGTCTCAGTTGAAGTTGGGATAAGTGGTCCACCCCTAATTCAATGTGGGTTGTTCAGTATCAGGCCTCATAAACCTGACGGTGGCCCAAATTTTATACGTTGCCAAAGGTTTCAAAATCTCGAAAATTTATTGTAGCTAGCCAAACAAAGATAAAAACTGCTTGGCTCAGGGCGTCACGTCACACTCTGTG
Organism: Sindora glabra; assembly: GCA_020226215.1. Classification (NCBI taxonomy): domain Eukaryota; kingdom Viridiplantae; phylum Streptophyta; class Magnoliopsida; order Fabales; family Fabaceae; genus Sindora; species Sindora glabra. The sequence continues at coordinate 13,502,919 of CM035226.1, read as the reverse complement.
CATGCCTCCTCGCAGAAGCGTGAGGCTAACATAACATGGGGTCCATGCCTTTTTAAAGTAGCTTTTATTACAAATTTATTATTTAAATTTAAAAAAGTTGTTACTTAAATTTGCAAATATTACTCCCAAAATTTGTATGAGTCTAACAACCTCTTTAAGTGCGTCTCTAACCGAACTGAACGAAAATCTTACAGCTCAATTCATTGCAGTTAATTGTTTGTTCAAAGTTGCCTCCTATAATTAATAATTTTATTATGTATACTCCTCTAAAAATATTTCAGAGTTATTTTTTCTCACAATCTACAACTTCTGATTGGTAGCGAGGAAAATTAAAAGTCAAGAGAAAATTTAAAATTTTTAATTTGTAAAAGTAAGATTAATTATATTTTCTTTCTTCTTTTTTTCTTTGCACCAAATCGAAGAAAAAAAACTAGGAATTTCAAAATTTCCTCCTGCGCTCCTTACCTTCCCTTCCTTTCCTTTCTTTGCTACCAAGCATAGCCGTAATGTTTACAAATGTGTGGACCTCGTAATATAGTAAGGAAAGTGTATGATACAATTCTAAAATATAAAAGTGTATTAAATAATTCTATTTAATTATAAGAATATGCCTAGATAATCCTTCCGTAAAAAATATGTTTGATATGTAATTTTTTTGATTTTTTAACAAAAATTTTAAAATTTGGATAAATTACTTGGCTCCGAAATGAAAATATGCTGCTGCCCTCTTTAAGGATTTGTGTATCTAATTATTCTTTGAGTTTGCACTTTATCCTCATCCTCATCACAATATTCTGTGTGTAAAAACATAGGGACGAAAGGTTTGATCGTATGTCAAAGATAAAATGTTAAAACAGGTTTTGATAATATGCCAGAAATCTTATTCAAAATTTTAATATGAATGAGCATCAAATATGCCAGAAATCGTACGTCATCACACATCAAATGAGCACATTACCTTTTACTAAGGAAAAGCAACTTAGACACTCAACTGAGATTTCAAAATGTCAGCAACTTTAGAAAAATTCAATCCATATGACTTCGTTTTCATATTATATTTCGGGAGGTGTGCCCAACACTACACGCCACAAATTTATTAGAGTGTAAAATTGCAACCTAAATAATGTTAAAATTCGCCGTACGGATTCTACCAAATAATTTTCGCCGTACGGCTCTGATGATGACGCATGCATGGGCAATAATACCATTTTGCTGGCGTGCGTGTGAGCCACCCTGCCTTTTTTTCTTCACATCGAAAGGTGACGAGAGTATGATGAAAAATTGCTATCTATAGGTCTCAATCATATGTTTGAATAAATCATTATTTGTAATCTACTGATAAATAATGACAAATAATTCAGTCGTATGTCCTTCTCATTATTTAAAAAGAAACCCAATAATAATATGCAAAGATTTCTCCGTGAATAAAGGTTTAAGTAGCTAACAACTTTTTGCGGGTGGCGTAGTAATGCTCAATATGAGTAAACATAATTTTTCATTCTTAAAGTGATAATTATTATATTTGTTAAAATTTATAATTAATATTATTAATTTTTTATTTTTATTATAATTATTTGTGATCTCTTCATTTATAATATTATAATAAATAATAAAAAAATATAACTAATAAATGATTACATATTTAATATTATTAATGTGAGATTCAATAATAAATTTTAATTTTTTATTTATTTTAATATTGTAAATGAACAGAGAGATGGAAATGTGTAATAAAAGCAAAAATGAAGAATAAAAAATGCCATTTATGAAATTTAAAAAATATAATAATCATTATGTTTATACATAATGAACTAATTATTACATTTACCCTACCTAACATTTAGTTTGATTAAAAATATTCATAATATTATAATATTATATTTCAATTAAATGAACGATAATCAATCATAATCATTAGTAATACATAGTAACTAATAATGATAGTAAGCAATAGGTAAATGTCATGATCCACTTAAACCATGATAAGCATGGAATTTGTTTCCAAATTTTTATCAATCTATTCTAATCCAACACCTAATAGCATTACACAGATTTTGTCAAGCAAATATGTTTTATAGATATTATCAAAATTATGCATAAACATGAGTTTACTCACTATCATATGTTTACTATACTAAAAAACCTAAAGTAATTTCATTACAAAATGTCTACAACTATGATTGTTTTAGCAAGATGGCAAGGGAATTTAATATTCCTGAATTGAAGGTGAAGAAGAAGCTTCAATAGTCATATTTTAAAATAATATACATTAAAATAATGAGTCTACAATTCAACAAACAAACAATTTACCTAAGGCTCTATTTTGCATAATAAATAAGTTAACTTATACCTTATTAACCAAGTTAATTATAAGCTAGTCTTTAAAAGTTTTTCTCACACTGGCTTATTAAAAAAATAAATTCTGATTTAATAAATTACTTATAATAGCTTATAAGTTACTATTTCTTTAAATTCTTTTCAAATTATTCTTATTCTTTTATTAATAAACCTATGCCCTTTGTAATATAAATTTAGATTTTTTTCATAAAATATAATTAATTATATTTTAAATAATTATAATTTTATAATAAATAATAAAATAAAAATTATGTAAGTAAATAAACATATAAGTATACAAAATATAATTAATTAAATATTAAATATTATAATTTTATTTTAAACTTATTAATTGTGTTAATATAATTTAATTTTTTGATAAATAAGAATTATTTTAATTATATATCTATTTCTATGCCTTTTGTAATATAAATTTAGATATTTTTCATAAAAATATCATTAATCATATTTTAAGTAATTATAATTTTATAATAAATAATAACATAAAAATTATGTAAATAAATGCATAAGTTTATAAAATATAATTAATTAGATATTAAATATTATAATTTTATTTTAAAATTCTTAATTGCTTAATATAATTTAATTTTTAGATAAATATAAATTATTTTAATTATATATTTATTTTTATTAATATGTCATTTTATATTATTTTATAATTTTAGCTAGTTCAATAATCAAAATTATAAAATACTTCAATTAGTTTGTTAACTATTAACTATTAGTTAGCTTAGTAGCTACTAATTAGTTTATCAGTTATCAGTTAACTTATCAGTTATTTGTACAAAATGAAGCTTTAACAAAATAAGCATTATTGGTAACCATCTTTGAGTATCATTGGACCTTATTTCATATATAAAATACTCATATTCAAAAAATTTGTACAATAATAATATTTCATAGCATATAATTATTAATTCACAATAATAAAGAAACATATATTCTTCCTTGTTTCTCCTAATTATCTCGCCTTATTCCTTTCACAAACCTTTTCCTAGATTCAATACTAATTATATATTCATCATCACCTATCTCATCAATCATATCAACACTAAACTTAATGCCACTTTTACATCATATCATCATTTACAAATTATTTATTGACACAATCTTATCATAATATAACAATAATATTAATCAATAACTTTATGCCTTTTAAGCATGATCACAAGCCTTTCATTTAATATTAATCACAAATTATATAAATAAACACGATATAATCTAACAATGATAATAATATTATGCCTCATTAGGTAGCCCCAAAGAACCTCAAAGAATTAATTGACATTAATTCTCAAAGGACTCTATTAAACACTATAATAGTTAAAGTACTAATAAATAATTACAATTATATAATTTCATACTTAATGTATTGAAGATAAGAACATAAGTATATGACCTTTGAACACCTATAAAAGGAACATATATATAGATAATACATAAAAATAATATTTAAAATAAATGCCTACTTACTTCAAGGCATAATAACCTTACGCATACATTTACATTTTAATTTCAACATAAAAAATAAGGATTACTTGATTAATCCTATATATATACTTATATACTAATAGCCTATGTGCTGAAGAACATTGGTTAACCATTATGTGCAATGATTGATCAATATTATTGAAATAGGGCTACATTGGCCAATCATTGCATATGCGAAGTACATAAATTAAATTTTTGCATGTTATTGGTTTATCGATCAACCAATAGGTGCAAGAGTCGACTACTAACTTGGATTTTTATAGAAAAATTTCTTTAAAAACTCTATTTTTTACCTAAAATAAATTCCTGATGCTTCTACCTTTTAATCAAATTTCACAAAATTATAAATACAAGCTCTCACTACCTCTTTAAGGCTATTTTCACCATTTATTACAAACTAACAGCACCAAAACCTCAAATTCCTAACACAATCACAACTATAATATAAAACTTGAAGATAACAAAGGTCAAAGTAAAGAGTTTAAATAAATTATTTACTTACATGTGAATGAAGAAGATGAGAAAAAGTTAAATGAAGGTTTATTTTATTTTGTACAACATCAATCCAAGCAAAATCAAAAAATTCACCTTAACTCCTTTGTTTAATAACATTACTCAAGAATTTCATTAAAAAATAATGAACTAGCAAGAGATTATCTTGTTTAACTAAGAGTTGAAGGTGGTTTCTTAGTTCCACGGTTGTTAAAATCGTGATTTGAATCGCAAAATCGCATAATTATACAATTCATGCACCACAAAATAAGTTCGATCACACAGAAAACTCATAATTATTGGGATCGTGCTAGGATCACAATTTTCACTGTAAAATTGTTGAAATCATTTGTGCCCAATGATCCTATCTTAAGCTTGAAACTATTTCAAACATTCATTAAAATGATAGCGTATTTTTTTAGATTTGTTTGAAGTTAAAAAAACATTCAGCACAACCCATTTTTGAAATCAACCCTAAGAAGCTAACTTACCTTCGATTTGTGATTGGGAGAAAGGCTAGAGTTATGCTAAAGCTAAAAGGAAAAAGTGTAGGAAACCTTACACCATCGAAGGCTAGAGCTGCAAAACACCCCATCGAAAGCTATCACTAGAGAAAACAATGCAAACTCAGAAAGGTAGACACCAAATAGAGGAAGACAGATGTGAACAAAGGAAAACAGAGGACATTGACTCACATAATGTGAACAAACAGAACAAAACCTTCTAGACTCCTTGGAATATGTGTGGTGGGGTTTTTCTATCTATGTAGAATATATATATTTATATTTGTTTTAGATTTTATATATATCTATATCTAATTAAGATTTTATATTATATATATTTATATTTAGTTGTTATTTTGTTATTATCTTTATTCTTTAGTATTTTATATTAATTAGATAATTATATTAATTTTGTTATTTGATTGTATTTGTCTTGTCACTAATTTTATTGATTTTTTTCATTATATTATATTAGATGTGTTATCTAATTATGTTGATTGAATGATTATTGTCTTTTATATATTAAATAATTAATTTTTTATATTTTAATATTAACTAAATAATATTTATTTTATGGATTTTTACTTTTGATGTTAATTAAAAAATTAATTCCTCTTAATTGATTGATGAAATTTTTTTACCTTATATAATATATTAATTTTTGAAGTTAAATGATGGCTTTATCTAGTGGTACGAGTGCAATACACTAGGAAATAAAAGTGATATAAGGTGGTAACATGGTTATGAAGTTGAAAATAATGCTAGAAGAATAAATATAAATATTGTGAGAAGATTTTAACAAGTGATGTTTACTGCTTAAAGCATCATTTAGCTTGCGTAAAAAAGGATATAAGTATTTGCAATTCTATTCCTAATGATGTAAAAAAGCTTATGTTGCAAATTTTGATTAATATGAAGGAAAAATCAAGCTCTAAAAAAAGATATAGGTTTGATGGAGGAGAGAATAGCATACAAGATACTAATAAAGGAGGAGTTGGTAAAATAAGAAAGAAAAAGGATGTAAAATTGGCATCCATATTCAATAGAAGAAATACAAATGAAAACATGTAATCAACCATTAGTCAAATATATAAAAAAGATTTGAGAGGAGAAGTATGTTAACAAATTGTTAAATTTATGCCATACCTTTCAATTATATAAAAAATCCTAAATTTGAGAAAATGTGCTACTTGATTAGGAAATATGGAGTTGGATTCAAGCCACCATCATATCATGAGATTAGAGAAAAGTATTTGAAGTAGGAAATGACTTGTACAAAAGAATTACTAGCAAGCACAAAGCTAAATGGAAGAAAATAGGATGCATAATCATGATAGATGAATGGATTGATAAAAAGAAAAGATCCATTTGTAATTTTTTTAGTGAATAACCCTAAAAGGACAGTATTTGTAAAATCTATAAATGCTTCAAGCATATGCAAAATTGCAAATAAAACTTTTAAAATGATAGATAAAGTTGTAAAAGAAGTTGGTGAAGAAAATATTGTCTAAGTTATCATAGACAATGTTATAAATTATAAAATAGTTGGGCAAATGTTAATAAAGAAAAGGAAGAAACTATATTAGACTCTTTGTGTAGCATATTGTATTAATTTAACGTTAGAGGATTTTAAGAAAAAAATTAGGGTCCATAATAAGATAATAAAAAAAGGGAGAAAAATCACAACTTTTATTTATTCAAAGGCTTTATTAATTTCCATGCTAAAAGGAAAGACTTGATTAGGCTAGTTATTACTCGATTTACCATTGCTTATTTGACTTTAAGGTGCCTTTTAAATAATAAAGGAGCATTAACAGTAATGTTTAGGTCTACATAATGGAGTTCAAGCCATTTTGCAAAAACAAAGAATGGAATGATGGTTAAGAATTACATCTCAGATGGTAGATTTTGAAAAAATATTATGACATGCCTGAAGCCTACCTATCCTCTTATCAAAGTGCTTCATATAGTGATTCAAATGAAAAACTAGCCATGAGATTTATTTATGAGGAGATAGGCTATGCTAAAGAAACACTATAAGCAAATTTCAAAAATGTCAAAAAAGATAAATATTATTTATTTTTAAGTTTATTTAGATATTCAATAATTTAATTTATTGTACACATGTAAACAAAATCTAATTTAGTTTATGTAATTATTTTAACTACTGACCTCTATAAGATATTATTGATCAAAAATAGGATGCTCAACTCCATAAATCTTTGCATACTGTAGCCTCCTACTTAAATTCTCACTTCTATTATAATAGTGATTTGAAAGTAAATAGGAAAGTTAAATGCATATTGTATCAATGTATAGAGAGGATGGTGCCTGATGATGAGGAGTTCAATGAGATTGATAAGCAATTTGAAGATTCCAAACATTTAAAAGGATTTTTTGATAGTAGAGCAGCAAAAAATATGAGGACTCAAAAAGCACCTGCTGAATGGTGGGATTCATATGGATATAAACATTCAAAATTGCAAAAATTTGCAATAAGAATATTGAGCTTAACTTGTAGTTCTTTTAGATGTGGAAGAAATTGGAGTACTTTTGAGATGGTAAAATTTTATAAATTATAAACTTATGCATTTTTATTTTTGAAAATAAATCTCATTTCCTTTTTTTTAATTTGTTTAGGTTCACACAAAGAGAAAAAATCATTTGTACTACAAGAAAATGAATAATCTTGTTTTTGTTATGTATAACTCCAAAGTAATGGAGAGGAAACATATTAACAAAGATATGAATTATGACATATCTAATATTTCTTTTTATAATGAATGGATTATGGAAGATAATGAAAATTTATCTACCAATAAAGGGTTGGAGTTACATAATTGTCGTCGTGCACATGACCTAGAGGAAGAAAATGAAAATGATAAAGTTAGGGATGTTAATAATAATGTAGATAGTGCATCTAGAGATTATTTGGATCTAAACCTTTAGGATGATGGTGATAAAATTGAAGAAGAGGATAATACTAACAATGACGATTAAAATTTCATGGAAGATGAAAACATAAATGCATTTTATGTCAACAAATTGCTTAAATGATCATGTTTTATGTATGGTTGTTATGCTTGAATCTTGACATTACTTATGTTATTTATGATTTGCAACATGTTAGAGAACTTTTGTTTATTGCATAAGACTTTAATTTTATCTAAATTATGGATTTTTTAAATTATTTTATCCATATTTAATATTTTAAGACGCATATATATGCATATATTTATGTATTTTTATATTATAGGTAGGGTCTTATAATCCTACTTACAATCCTATAAATTACGATCTTAACTCCCTTATCCGATTATAGGTAAGATCTATGATTTTGACAATAATACTTAGTTCCAATTGCTTGCTTAACTGAAAACTTGAAGAGAAAGATGTTGAAGGAGAAGGGAAATAGAAAAAGTTAATAGCTTTTCTTGGAGCAAAACAAGTTTTAGGATGGCTTTAAAGGAGTTATAAGTTTAAAGATATTTTACGGGACAAGTTGTGCATTTTGAATATTCTTAAGGATATATTAGAAAACTTAGTTCCTAAATCTCTTTCATATATATTTTTTCAATTCCAATTACATCATAATTCATATTTAACTTATTTCTTCCTACTCTTATCATAAAATCATTTTACTCTCAAATAAAAACTCACCCCAAATTTATTTATAACAATTAAATAAATTTTTAAATAAAATTAGAATAAAATAAAATAGATCCTAATTTCTTAAAGGGTATAATAGTGGGGAGCAGGTGGTGATAGATATGTAAAATGAGTTATTGCTTACAATTTTTAATAGGTTATCTATAGGTAGGAACCCTTACGGACTTTATATTTTAAACTTATTTTAACTTTGAGTTTAAATAGGTTAGATATTACTTGTGTGCGCCTATCTAATGCCCATACACATGCAATATTCGGATATGGGAAGGAAATGCAATACCTAGTCCAAACCTTTTTTTAATTAGTTTTTTATTTTTAGTATTTAAATATTTTTAATTCAATCTAATATAATATTAATGACCTATTATAATTTTTTAACTTTATTTGACTTATTACACAAAATAAGAAAATATAATTGAATCATTATAACTTATAAAAAATAAAAAATATTATTTTTGTTTTGACAGCAAGCTCACGTGAATTTGGTTATGTAGGCCCATCCTTCGTATGTCTATTTTACATTTATAAGTAGTTATCAATCACAATGAGATATTAATGATGATAAAATTTTAATTAATGAAATAACGAACAAATAATCTATTTATAAATTTTATATTATTAAAATATTTTTATGGATATTTTTGATAATATTTTTTTAAAATTTAAATTAAATATAAGAATTTTACTTTTTTGAAAAATATTCTTCAAAAATATTAGAAAAAATTCACAAATTGAATGACACCTTAAAATAAAGTAAGTAAGTATATTTGTTTAAAAAAAATTAAAATTTAATAAATAGGAAATTATAAAAAAATAATTTTTAAATTTATAATTATTAACCCTCTGAATTTTGTTACCCACGGTTACGATAATTCACCTACCTTTTAAAATATATCTCCAACTTATCCATCATCAAAAGCGAAGAATTAAACATTATGCCTCTTTAGCAGGCCAGACTGCTATAAAATATTGAAAATTGAATCGAATAGGAAACCTCCTATTTTTGTAAAAAAGAAAAAAATAAAAAATGGAGTAACTATTTTATTTTGTTTGAAATTGTGAATTCTAGAAGAAAGAAAGGTTCCCGATCCCTTTAAATCTAAGTGCTTATTATTATTTTATTTTATTTTTCACTTTACAAGTGAATATACGAGTTATTGGACATTGTTAATTTTGATTGTGCCCACACGTTCGTTCATATATAGCGTTATCTCTTTAACTGGGTATTGTTGCTGGGTCTTCAAAAGCCCCCCGAAGGACTCGGCGAAGATCCGCAGATGAATCTTCTGAATTTTACAGTAATTTTGAAATTTTTAAGTTTGAAATACTGTAATAATTTTAAAAATTATTAAACTAAAATTATTTAATTGTATTTATATAAAAATAAATAAATATTATTAGATAATTTTAATTTAATAGTTTTAAATTTATCATACCATTTTAAATTTTAAAATTCTTAAAATATCATAATAATCACCGCATCATGAATAAGAATAAAGAATAATAATACTATAAAAAGGCCGTGCAAATGGACTGAAATTTCCAGACATTATTAAAAAAACAATTACCACCCTCCTATCTCCAAATCTTGTTTAACTATGTCAAAGTACGCGTTGATCACCGTAAATAAATTAGTCACTAAATTAATAGACGTTACAGAAAGTAATTAAAAACATTAGCAGCTAATCAAAGCGAAGGGGCCGTACATCCGACGTAGAATATACCAAATCAGTATTTTTCTACATCACACATGCTCACCGTACCATGAACTATTTTAAGTTATCCTGTAATTTTCTTTTTCTTTTGTCAAACCTTTCTACAATACAGTATGAAGTATGTAAATGGAAACGACGGCGTATGGGGATTCGTCCATGATGATGACAATTGGCATCGTTTTGTCGTTAGCACGAATCATGCGCCGGCCACTATGTGGGTCCCGTTAACAAGAACGGTACGCCAGCCCGTTTGACCTGGCAAATCGCGGCGTCGTTTTGTCATCCTGCATTACCTCCACCTGGTCCGGGGAGAACGATTTGCTTTGATCGGGTCGTGTCATTTTTCCTTGTAAATAGTTTATTTATTTATTTGGAATTATGAATATCTTATTCCATAATAATCATGTAAAATGTGTCCCTTGCATTTCTTGTGTTGCAAGTTGGTTTTTTACAATGTCCACGAAAACAGGTTGACTGACTCATTGTTCTTGCAACAAAAACAATGCAGAGGCATGACTCCGTACACAATTTCAAGAGAAAAACATACTAAGGACTCGTTTGGTTCATACGGGAAATAAGTTCCCATGGGAAATGGAACTTCACAGGAAGTTGATTTCCAGTATAAACTTCCTGGGATATCTGAATTTTTGTTTGGTTGACAGGGAGCAAGTTTCATTTCCCGCAGAAGAACTTCCTATGTTTTTGTTTGGTTCAACTTTGTATTTCCTACGATATAACAATGAAATGACGACAATAGCCTCCAAGATAAACATTAACAGATATTAATTGATTGAGTTTTTTTTTATGTGGAAAACACTGTTCTCCGAGGCGGGAAAATGAAAGGACACGACATCGAAGCGACAAAACGCAATGGCCTGAATACGAAACGACGCATGCGAAGGGCGTTTCAGCGGGGACAAAAAGGCCGAAACAGTAACAGTAACAACACTTCGCATTTCATCTCAAAGCTCACCAGAACCAGTGATCTCAAGACGCAGGAAGACACTGTGGTTATCATCGCCGAATACACCAAGAGAAGATACCACGCGACTCTGAACAACCGGATAACATCATTTATCCACATCGGACGCTGAAAGCAAGATCAAACAGCAACTCCGCACAAATGGGTCGTCCACAGGTAAACCCACCTCCTCTTTAGCATTGACTCTAACACAGGCATCATACTTCAGTTATAAGTGCAACGAAAATGTGGAGTTGCTTGCTTGGACTTGTGTTCCTACGTGAGTTGAAGTGAAACCCTAGCAGTTAGTAGGACCACAACATGCCATGTATTTTGTTGCATGTTACTGTCACTCCACATAATATCCGTAAGACAGTTATACTACGGTTATAGGCTCATGTTACTGTTTCTCGGTGAAACAGTAACACCCCACTGCCACGATGTTGCATTGTTATTCATACCTCACATAGTGGCACTTACCCACGAGTTTTGTTAAACATGTATGTCTCATTTTTTATCTCATGTTACTTTTTCTTGCTGAAACAGTAACACCACTAGGTCTGATTGGATGTTGCATTAGTGATCATACCTGGTTTTGACTATTTATGCTTGATCTAACTCTTGATTTGACGTTTGCCCGAGCAGAAAGGCGCTAAAGCACTCACAAAAGGAGACTTTTCTGATGAAGAAACCCAGAAATTCCAGCAATATAGGTCCAATCTCTTGGCCTGCATTAGGCAGGTTGATCAGCTTCAGTTGGATGACAGGCACACGACGGTGCTATGACACAACCCATTCTGGGTCCTGATAAACGCAATAATAACAAAGGAACTGGATCGCAGCATGTGTCGTAAGAGCGATGTTGAAATTCAGTCCATAATTGCTACCTTCTCAGACAAGAATAATTATTTCAACATAGGGGGCGATCATCTTAGAATAACACCAGCATCAGTGAAGCTGATCTTTGGAATAAGAGATGGAGACCAACCCATCCAGACAACCTCTGGCAAGAGGACCTTATCAGACTTTGATGTTAGATGTTTCCGTGGCAAATCACGGATGAGCAAACCAATCATATTCAAAGCTCTCGAAAGAGCAGTGCGGGGAACATCGGAGACTGATGTGCAGGATGTCTCCCGCCTCATGACGTTGATGCTTCTTGTCACCCTCTTCGTACCAAACAGGGCCCACACATTGGCCTGGTCGTATATCAAATACGTGAAGGATGTTGACAAAATAGCACAATATGGGTGATCACAACACATTCACGACCAACTCATGAATTCTCTCAAAAAGGACAGCACCCCCAATGTAACCGGGTGTGTCATGCTATTGCCAGTAAGTCAAAGATGTCAAAACTGCTCTTTACTTCGTGTCTGAATCCTTTACATTTTCTTCATTCATATCCATTCATTTGAGTGAATGTTCCTGTCTCCTTGTTGTATGTTTGTCGAAAGTCTTGGCTCATGTTGCTGTTTTCGACTAAAACAGTAACATGCCTCTCCTTTGTCTCTGAGTGGTTGCCCCAGGTTTTATGGCATTTTTATTGTTAATGTGATCTCATTAGACTGTTATTCGTGAGTTCCTCATCCCTGTTGTATGTTTGTCGCAAGGCTTGACTCATGTTGCTGTTTTGGACTAAAACAGTAACATGCCCCTCTTTTGTCTCTGAGTGGTTGCCCCAGGTTTTATGGCATTTTTATTGTTAATGTGATCTCATTAGACTGTTATTCGTGAGTTCCTCATCCCTGTTGTATGTTTGTCGCAAGGCTTGGCTCATGTTGCTGTTTTCGACTAAAACAGTAACATGCCCCTCCTTTGTCTCTGAGTGGTTGCCCCAGGTTTTATGGCGTTTTTATTGTTAATGTGATCTCATTAGACTGTTATTCGTGAGTTCCTCATCCCTGTTGTATGTTTGTCGCAAGGCTTGGCTCATGTTGCTGTTTTGGTCTAAAACAGTAACATGCCCCTCCTTTGTCTTTGAGTGGTTGCCCCAGGTTTTATGGCGTTTTTATTGTTAATGTGATCTCATTAGACTGTTATTCGTGAGTTCCTCATCCCTGTTGTATGTTTGTCGCAAGGCTTGGCTCATGTTGCTGTTTTTGACTAAAACAGTAACATGCCCCTCCTTTGTCTCTGAGTGGTTGCCCCAAGTTTTATGGCGTCTCTATTGTTAATGTGATCTCATGTTAAAGATTGAGTACAGGAATAACTTGTTTACCTCCAGTTGTTCTTCATCTTTTTATTACTCCGTCTTCGATGCAGCCTCCTAAGGAAATTAACGTGACAAATTGTACATTTTATTATCCGCAGTATTGGCTGTGTGAGACTACCAACGTGCTGAGCGGGCACCACATCCAAAGAGTTCCAAGGTGCCTCAAATGGGACCTGAAGCTCCTCACACGCCAACTGAGGGATCAACTTATCAGCTAGCTTCAGGTAACAGTATGAAAATATTAACTTTTCATGATGGCCGATACATGTCAGTGCAAGAAAGCATGTTACTGTATTGATACCCATTCCAGCAGTTTACTTTATAACAATGCATGGTGTTGCTGTTTCATAACAGACACAAGCATGTCGTAGTCACAATGCAACATGTTACTGTTTTCTCTAAAAACAGTAACATGCCGAATTCCCACACTAACAGTTGAAATAATGTTATGCTTCAGGTCGTAAACAGGGAGATTGAGCCCACTGTACATGAATACGACCTCCTGTACACAGATGAGACAAATCTGCGGTTGATTGAATTCGCTGACAAAACAAAATCGCATGACACACCCTCCCAATCGGAGGATTCGGAGGGCGATAATAAGACAGCATCGGCCCAGTACGTGATCCAACCCCGGCCAACAAAGCTGGACCAATTCGCCGATATTGCGCTGTCCCAGAAAGATCAACAGCAACAAAACAACGATGAAGTTCTACGGCTTAGGGATCAACTCACCAGTGCAAACACAGAGTTACTCAGACTGAAGGATGAGTTGACGTCCCTCACCAAGAAACTTCATTCGTTAGAACAACAGAAAGAAGAAAACGCCGAGACAATATCGAAACTTAAACACGATAACGCACTGCTACAGGAGGAACTGTCCACAGCAACAAGTGAGGCAGAAAACCTCAAGGCGGTCAACATTAGTTTGGAAATGGTTAATAAACAGCTCAATGCACAGTTATCAGAACAGGTTGTGCAGGTGGTTGAACAAGCTAAGGTAGAAACCACCAGAGCTGAAGAGCAAGTTACATACGAGGCAAAACAGCGATCAATGATAGCGAACATAAAGAAAAAACCAAGAAAAATAAAACGGGACGAGGAGTTCACGTACTCTGGTCCTTTGAAAAAACGAACGAGACAAGCATACGCACGTCAGCAGATAACAACCGCTGAGGAGGTCTACGGGCAGACCAAAGAGGCCCCTGTTGTAATTGAGGATGAAACACCCATAGATAAAAATAATAAAAAGCAGACTCAGAAGCCACCTCACAGTCCAAAGTTTCTAACTTCAAAATACCTGACCAAGGATGTCAGGACTAAGATGATGCGATTAAAACTTGCAGGCGATCCACAGTAAGTCATGTTCTATCTTGTTGTGGTTGCTTTGCATTTACTAGGAAGTTTTATCTGTAGCCTTGTCTAATCCCCTGGACACGTCACCACATGCAGTATTTTTATCTGGTCAATCCCCCAACATGATTTATTCATCACATTTGAGGAATTGGTGGGAGTTATGAAGGAGGAATCAATCATGAACAACGTATGTATCATCTGGCCGTTGTTCACGCATTGTTGTTATTGTCATTAATCACACCTATGTTCCTGTTACTGTTTCTTTCCTAAACAATCAATGCAGATCATAGATGCCTATGCCTACACTCTGAGCCTGGCTTCCAGGAACAGTGAAAGGAAGGTATTTTCGACAGCTGTTGCTGGGTAAGATTCTGGATCCATCTCACTTATACGAATCACAGAAGGCATCATTGATTCTGACGTAGGTTAAAACTATGTTGGCAGTCTTACATTGTGAGTGACCTCAAGTTTCTCCAGTAAGCCAGGCAATACAAATTCGATACACACATGGAGGAGGCAATGGCTGCAGATGTTGTTATCTTCCCACTGAATTCCACGGGCGTCAATGACTTCAGCAACCCCAACCACTTCACTTTTCTCGTCCTAGATAATAAAGCGCGCAGGTGGACACACTATAACTCGATGCGGCCGAGAAGAGATGGGACACCAGATCCATACTTTCGTGATGCCACGATGGTGGTGAGTGATATTAAATACGTTGTTATTTTATTGACGTCACTATTTCCATCAGACACAGTAACATCATTGTAGACAGTTGCATGGAGTTTTCACTTTCCATTTTTGTTGGTTTGCTAACAACAGAAGGACTACTACGAGAAAAAGATGAATGAAATCCTCGCACGGGGTGGAATGGATAAGAAGGTAGGGCGAGCCACCTCAGGTCCACCGTTTGATATAATATCATACGAACGGTCACCTCAACAGGAAGAAGCATCGTAAGTAGCAAGGTCCTTTCTTATCGAATGTTAACATGGCTAGTGGGTACCAAACTAACTCATTACTATTTTGCAGGCAAGACTGCGGGATAATCGTGTGCTTCCATATAGAGAATGTATTCAACAATAATGAGTTTCAGGAACAATTTCCCTTGGAAGAAGTGAGACGATACAGAGCAAACTTAGTTAATAAATTCCTCCAGGATTTCACTCTTCCCAGCTGAAGTTGTTTAACACATATATAACAATAAAGTTGGTTATTATGCACATATGTAAAACTAAATTCATGTTAAACCATTGTCTTAATATTTAAAATTCAAGTGTATGTATAACTCAATTGTAAATGTAATTCTTCTGTACAGATTAATCTTATATCCAGTTTATGTTAGCACTCAGACATCAGGTTGCCATGTGAATTACTCGCACACATGTTGATGCTACCATTTTTTAACGGATACCCCTCCCATCCAGTTGTGCGATACTATTATCAAAACCTACCACCAATGTTTGTATGAATGAAGGACAATCAAGTGGACACAGTCATCAGCGATGAACATGCACCTCTCACACGCACACGGGCCAACCATCGCATAGACTGTAATTCTCTTGCTTCTCATCGTGAGAGGGTCTTCCCAAGTGACATGCACAACCACTCAGACGCAGGACTGAGCTTCCGCCTGGATGTTACTGTTTTATCCCAAAACAGCAACATCGCACCTGAACACGTTTCCTAGACTTAATGAGGACGGGAACCTGCCAAGTGACTTGAATGATAACCTAGACCCGCCCTCCAGCCAACCTTAACCTCTAGGGCTCAATACCCAGCAGCCTGGGCGATGTTACTGTTTTAGGCCAAAACAGCAACATCGCACATGAACACGTTCCCTGGACATAATGAGGAGAGGAACTTGCCAAGTGACGTGGATGACAACCTAGACCCGCCCCCCAGCCAACCATAACATCCTGGGCTCACTTCCCAGCACCCGCGTTGATGTTATTGTTTTCGCCAAAAATAGTAACATCGCGCCTGACCACGTTTCCTGGACATAATGAGGAGATGAACTTGCCAAGTGACGTGGATGACAACCTAGACCCGCCCCCCAGCCAACCATTACCTCCAGGGATCAATACCCAGCAGTCTGGGCGATGTTACTATTTTATCCCAAAACAGTAACATCGCGCCTGAACACGTTTTTTGGACATAATGAGGAGATGAACTTGCCAAGTGACGTGGATGACAACCTAGACCCACCCCCTAGCCAACCATTACCTCCAGGGATCAATACCCAGCAGCCTGGGCGATGTTACTGTTTTATCCCAAAATAGTAACATCGCGCCTGAACACGTTTCCTGGACATAATGAGGAGATGAACTTGCCAAGTGACGTGGATGACAACCTAGACCCGCCCCCCAACCAACCATTACCTCCAGGGATCAATACCCAGCAGCCTGGGCGATGTTACTGTTTTATCCCAAAACAGTAACATCGCATATGAACACGTTTCCTGGACATAATGAGGAGATGAACTTGCCAAGTGACGTGGATGACAACCTAAACCCGCCCCCCAGCCAACCATAACATCCAGGGCTCACTTCCCAACACCCTCGTTGATGTTACTATTTTTGCCAAAAATAGTAACATCGCGTATGAACTAAGTTTCTTGGACATAATCAGGATAGACACTTGTCAAGCGACGTGAATAATCACCCGCACCCGCCCTCCAGCCTATCATAACCTCCAGGACTCAATACCCATCAGCTATGCGATGTTACTGTTTTCGTCCAAAACAGTAACATCGCATAGACTGTATTTTCCTTGCTTCTCATCCTGAAAGGGACTCGTCAAGTGACATGCACAACCACTCAGACGTAGGGCTGAGCAACCTCTTGGATGTTACTATTTTCAGCCAAAACAGTAACATCCAATATAATATGTAACCAGTAGTGTTCGATGATGCACGAAAAGGACTGAGCTGTACTACAGGAGTATCAATGGAATTGCCATGAGGAAAAAAAAAGGGAATGTATTGTTATATTCAGCCACATCATCTAATACATTAATTAGGATCCCATGTCAGTGCCTAAAAAATAGGTGCACATACAGAAGTTCAACAACATAGTATGAATTTAGTGAGTGTCTTGGTTCCTATTGACTACTACTTTTCTAGAACTTCACTGATCTGGAAGTAACAAACCATGCACATAAGCAGATCTGTACTCCTCTGGAAGGCTAAAAAAGAAATCAACTTCTAGGGGGTTAAGAGCAATCTTCCTTGCCGCAGTCATAACTTGGGTAGGAGTTAACCCATCAATCTTCATAATCTCACTTGTCACTTGCATCCTTCTCCCTGCAGAATCAGATTCATGTTGGAAACAAGAAGCCAAGCGGCCTATATGTTTACTTGCATCCTCCATCACATCACTCATTCGTACAAATCTAGAAGAGAATTCTCTCAAAACTTCTGAATTTTCTATCTTTGCCTTCTTTGACCTACGGTTTACTGGGGTGGTTGAGGAAGAAGTTCCCATTGGGGCACATGGAGGGACTGGGTAAGTGTCCTCCGCGGAAAAGGCAGGAACATTTTCTTCTTGCTCTTCTTCTTCTCTGTCCCTTACTTCGTCTTCTATCTCCTCTAATGCATCTTGGGAATTTACAGCCTCGTCTCCAATGGCTCTATCCTTCCCAAATATTTTGGCTAAATCATCAAAAAATGGAAATGGCTTGTTTCTTAAACCCACGGCATTTTTGTGGCTCTAGCATAAAAGAAGGGAAAACATAATGAGAGAAGGTAAAACTTTAAAAGCTGTCACCAATAAATAGAATTATACACAATTACACGTATGTGCATAGAAGAAAAGGCATAATATAAAATATTACCTTCACCCATTCATCCCACACTGACTTTGAGCAAGTTACGTACTTCTCTTCATCATTCCATCCAAAGCCGCTGGCAGCTGGACCAAGCATCTCTGCAATAGCATTATATTGATTCCTCAAATACTTGATACGGGACTCGATATGTGGCTTAGCCTTCATACCACACCCAGGAATCTTCTGATCCATAAGTTGTTCCAACCTGTTATAAGCACCATTCTTGAACTGGCCATTATCCGTTTTTCAGCCACCCAGCTCCACAAGATCCATCATTGCACTAATTAGTGCACGATCCTCAGCGCTTCCCCATCTTGTGCATCCTCTACATGGGTTCGCACCCTCACCACCTTGGTTGGCATTTTTCTGAGCTTTTGGTTGACTCATCTGTGAAGAACGAAAGATGGAAAGACAGGAAACATAGGAATTCGTTAGAACGGCATTCTGCTCATGATTTAGCAATTTAGGATGGTCATACTACCAGTTCAATAAAAAGCGAAGTCATTACTCTCATCTTATTACAAATTCAGATAACAATATTACAAGAATAAAGTGTATATTGTCTACCAATCCATAAATGCAATACAAGTGAAACACGCTACATAGTTTTAGCTAAACCCTATGGTTACATGACGTGGTGTCATGTAACCATGCATTGTACATCTCATTGGCAAGATCATGTCTGAAGGTAGTCCATGCAGCACTAGATTCCATAATTCCAATATTAAGTTCACCATTGTCTTTTTCCTCACCATCCACAAGCAAGGGCTCCATGGGATCCACACTCATGAATGTTCGAATGAAATTATGCATCAATGCGCAAGCCAGGATAATTCTACCCACGGTTTTTCTATGGTACCAAGTTGTACATCTTAGAATACCCCATCTCATTTTTAACAATCCAAAGCACCTCTCGATAACATTCCTTGCTTGCGAATGCTTCATATTAAAATATTCCTCAACAGATACAGGATGCGCACCACTCTTCCACACACTTAGATGATATCTCTGGCCTCTAAATGGTGTTAGAAAACCCTCACAATTCATGTATCCGGCATCACACAAATAGTAGTTGCCTATAATTAACCAACATAAGTGTTAGGTACTATCATCTCAAATAAGCTCCTTGGTTCAGATTGAGCAATGTCAAGGTACCTATGGTGTTACCTTGTGGAACTTGCAAAGCATTTTTTCTAGAAAGTGCATCTCGAAGCACTCTATTGTCATGTGCAGACCCCTCCCAACCAGGCAATATATAAATAAATTGCAAATCCCGCGTGCAAGCAGCTAACACATTAGTAGTGAGTTCTCCTTTTCTATTCCTGAATCTAGCTTTATCTTTATCCCCAACACGAACCTTAATATGAGTTCCATCCAAAGCACCTAAGCAATTCTGCAGTGTGTATATATATAACTTGTTAATAGATACTGTATATATTTATAAATATTTACGCATTCATCTAATCTTCCTAGAAATTCTAACTTACCTTAAACCATTTCCACCTCTCATCTTGGCAATTCTCAGTCACTGGCTCAGGTTTCTTTAGTATAATATCATGGAATCTAAGGACAGCGAGGAGAACTGATTTGAAGTGCCTAGATATTGTCTCACCACTTCTCCTAAAGTACAATTGAGTTCTTCGATTTTTTGTGTCATGAGAAAGTGTGAATAGAAATAAAGCAACCATCTCCTCTAAACTAGTATTCCTATTTCCTTGTAACTTACCGACATCTCTAAGCATATCACATAACTTAGAAAAACAGGCTCTATTCATCCTAAGGTTGTCCAAGCATGCTAAGTCACTTTCTTGAATCATTGGCCTGAGATTCAAAATCCTAGCATAATATCTTTCTTCAGCACAGTTGTCAAATATATAGGACATAGGCTGAGGCAATCTAATGTCCAAAAAGGCCAAAAGATACAAGAATTCAGAAATAGCCTCCAAAATCATGAGCATCATCTGTGTGTATAATGCAATACATGTAGTAGCAATCTTCTTCTTTTTACTCAACGGTAAGCGAGCCATAACTGTATGACATAGGCAAATTACATGCAAGAATGTTATAAGTTAGAAGAGCAATAAAAATATGGTCAGCCACTCTGAGAAATTTGAATGCAACAAACTCTATTCATCTTTTTCAAGGTAGTCAACAGGCAAACAACAACGATATTATATCCAGAACCTCTTAGAAGCTCTGCCGTCGTGGTTGAATTAAACATACCAGTTTGCTAAACCATAAGCACACCCTTCTTTGTCAAATTCCACAACAAGAGGAAATATAACGAGCAATGTCGTCAAGGCTTACCTTGAATCGCTAGTGCCGTTGCTCGGAACTGTTGCTAGGGTTTAGGGGAGATGGCAGAAGCTCGAGAACCAGAAATCGCTACTACCGTTGCCGGAAACTGCTGCTAGGGTTGAGAGGCGACGGGAGATGCTCGACAAACAAAAAGGCATACAGGAAGAAGTGAATCCTTTATATTCAAACTACAAGGGCAAAATTGGTATTAAGTAATTTTAGCAGGGTCATTCTTGTCTATAAATTAGTTGAAAACGCAGCCAATAAAACTTACTGAGGGGGGGTGGGTAAGTGACCTCCTGCGTTTTATGGAAAATACAAGTTCCCGGGAAGATCCATTTCCTCCCATTTGGGCAACTAAACAACTTTATGGTCGTTTATTTCCTGGGAAGTCTAGTTTCCCACGTTATTGCTACGAACCAAACGAGTCCTAAGTCATACCGTTGTAGCTGTGACAGTGATGACAGTATATGTATTTTATGTTAGGTACGGTGGATGAAATATAACATGATGATTATTGAAATGGAATGAATATTTTATTTTATAATTATTTTTGATAGATTAAAAATTAATTTTAATTTTTGTAAAATTAAATTTTTATAAATTTTATCTTTAACTAAAAATTATATCAATTTAATTTTTATAAAATTAAAAAATTTTAAATTTTAATCTTTTTAGACATGAAATAAAATATTAAATTACTATATGGAAAAACTAAAATATGAGTATTTTTAAATTTTACATATATCAAATTAATATAAATTTTTAGTTTAAATAATAAAAATTCAATCTTATGGAGAACAAAATAAATTTTCAAGCTATTTGATATCATAAATATTATAAGAAAGGAATGAAATAAAATAAGTCAATAATAATAATACTCTTAAAAATGAAAAACTGTAAAGTTAAAGTCATACTAATTTTAATATAAAAGATGGTATTATTATTTTTTATTTATTTGTAATTATATTTATATATATAATTTGTAATTGAACTTGTGTATTAAATAATTATATGTCAAGTTAAAAAAATATGATATGAAAAATAATTAAAAATGTGTATTTTCATTTTAATTATAAAAATTATAATTCACAGAAAAATTTATATAATAAAATATAAAATTATTTTATCAATTTTTTATAATAAATAAATTCATAAACAATATAAAATATTATATTTTAAAATTTATTATTAAAAATATAATTTTTAAAATATTTGAATAAAAATATTAAATATATTTTTTTCTATTTACGAATAAAAATTAATATTAAAATATATGAAAAGTGAGAAATAAAAATAAATGATGAAGTAATCATTCAATTACTTTTGTTATGAAATAAGAATCACATCAGAAATAAACATTTCATTGTATAGTACCTATTAAACAAATATTTTTTATTTATTTCTATTCCAATTATGTGTTTTATTCAAAATATCCACACTAAATTTTAAATTTTAAATAGTGAAACATATTTACCCACTCGTCCTTGGTCACGGTCTCTGCCACTTTATAATTCTGCAAGGCATCTTACAAAGGAATAAATATACAGAAGTTAATAAAGCGAAGAAAATAATGAAAAAGGAACAGAAATACTATACCAACTCTATTTGGAGCACCCCAAATTTTAGAAACGACTTAAAAGGAAAAAAAAAAAAAAAGGAAGGAAATTGTGTAATAATATAATCTCTGGAATAATTGCTTAACTTAACCATCATTTAAAATTCGTTGAAAGGAAGGCCTCACTTGACATGCATTTTAAATCCACCAAAAGAAGGGCCTTACAAGGTTGCTCAACTTCAACACTGCAGCAGAACGAGAACAGTAGACGTGTTAAACGGGTCGGGGTGGTGCAAGCTGGATTCGCCCATGGGTCCGCCCAGATTTGAGTTCATACAAGCTTGTTTGTATATATAACCATGCAAAAAATATCAAGAAAATTTATCAAGTACGTAGGAAATTCAGGGGCAATTCGTATTATTAAATTTTTTTAATTATTAACAATGAATAAATTATTAAATACATGTATATATATATATATATATATATATATATATATATATATATATATATATATAAAGATTAAAAATTAAATCTTAAAGATAGAGAAAGAAAGTTACTTTTAAAGAATAACAGATTGATTTAAATTTACACAATTATAAATTACAATTGGTCAATAAATTCTTATTTCATATTGTATAATGAGTTATTCAAGTAAGATTAAAAAAATTTATAATTGGTCATTAGACATTAAATTAAAAATTAGGATGGATTGAAAAAATTTTAAATACCTGGAAGATTATCAAAAATTTTAATAATAAGAAAAAAAATCACAAATAATTCTCCACCCATATGTAAAAATATATGAACTCTAGATAAGGATACTCAACCCGTCTTGTGGCATAACCACAGGCAATTCCTATTACTTGCAAATTTTTCACCCATTTTACATGTTTAGGAGAATATGATAAAGGTTGATATTCATGATCAGCTGGTTAAAATTTTATACTCATAAGTGAATAAATATGTATGAATGTTAATTTTTTGAAGAATATTCTAAAATAACTATACACATAGATATTAAAATTTTTCAAAAAGTTAAAATCAAGTATCAAAATTTTGTAAAATAATATAAGTTTTAGCATATATTAATAGAAACTTATTATACATAAAAAAACTACTCGTTCAACCGTAAGAGTAATTGTATCTACATTTACCTTGAATAATTTTTGAAATTATTTATCAAACCCTTCATAAATAATAAAATTTTACGGCATATTAATCTACTATATATAAAAATAAAGATATTAAAGGATGTGTTTAAATACATTTAAATTATTTTATTTTCAAAAATTATTATAAAAATTATCTTTAAAATGATTTTTGTAAAAATTATTTTTGAATTAAAACAGAACAAAGAATAGGGGATAATTAATCTTGCAAATAAAGAAAAAATTTATTTAATTATAAAATTGATATCAAAGATAAGAAAATATTTAATTTTATTTTAAATTGTACATTTGGAATTAGAATTTTTAAAAATAGATTATAAAAATATTTAATAGAAAAACAGGAAACTATATTTAAAAATAATAAACCAACATTAACCAAACCAAAATTATTTTAGAGAGGGAGCCTCGCCGGTACCCATCCCCCCGCCGCTGGACCTTCAGTTGCGTGTCAATGGTGTCTCTGGTCCGTTTGCCCCCGCTGTTTTTATCTTCTGCGGATCATTTCTATAGCAAAATATTTTATCTTGGATGAATTGGCAATCTACAGTTTAATTTTAGGTGACTATCATATAAATTTTTTTGTCTAATCATCCGGTATTCAGCAGGCTTTATTGGGTTGTTAACTAATCTGGATTCAAACCAGGTCGGACCCAATATGAGGAGAGTTTTCCCAACGCCGTCTGCTCCATTCACAGAACTCGAATTCGATATTTTACTTAAAGAATGTCAAACTCCTTCCACTTGAACTAACGGTCGTTGGTGATGACTATTATATAATAGAAAAAATTATTGCAAATTACCCTTTTTGGAATAATTGTATTTAACATCATAATAATTAAATTTTACAATTACTTGTCAAATATATTTGTTAGAATTAAATTGTATTTAACATTTATTTTATGGTAGTGTGAGTGGATAAACGATTTCAATTTGACACCATGTAAATAAGATAAGAGAAAATATAAAATACCTCCTTCAATTTTAAAGAAGTTAGATTTTATCTTATTTTATTTTAAAAATTTAAAAGTCAATTCTTTAAACTATATAATTTATAATTAACTTTTACCATCAACTTATTTTATTATTTTTTTAAATTATATGATTTTTAATGATGTTTTCAAATAAAAATCATAATATTATATTATTTTAGTTTATCTTATTATTTTTTCATAAACAATTTTTATGTTATATAATTAATAAGAATTAAATTAGATATATAATTTTTTAATTAAATAATAAAAAATAGATTACAAAATTACATGTGAAAAAGTGGCAAAAGAAATTAATATCCTATAGTATCATGATTGTTGTTAAATTTTTAAAAAAAAATTATATAATTTGATAAAATAATTAATTAAATTAACAATGAGTGTTAAATTCAAATTTTGTAAAGTTTAATGGAACAATTTTCAAAATTTTCAGAGTAGAAAAGAATAAAATCTGACCAGAATATTTTATATTTTTTCCGAAATAGTGCGAGGGTCTTACGGCTCAAAGTTGGCTCAAAATTTGGAGCGATCTTCGCTATTCCGTCCCATTTTTTAGATGTTTTAATAGTTTCTTATTTATAGGAGCACATTAATGCAGTCCTTGTTATTTTATCTCAGCACCGGTAAAATATGATGCATAGATTCTTTTAGGGGCTGCGGGAAAAATTTTCATCTAAATACAATTTATAACTGATAAATAAATAAATATATATATATATATATATATATATATATATATATATAATGGATGATTTTAAAAAATAATAGTCACGAGTATTAAATATATTGCTTTAAAGTTAAAAAGTATAATTTAGAGTTTCTTCTATATAGTATATAAACTTTCAATTGGGAGGATTTTTATTTTTATTTTTTATCTTTGTAAAATACTAAGGAGAGCGCCTTGAATTTCACAAATATTAATCGTCAGCGTCACATAAGAAAATTAATGTGGATAAATTTTTCACGTTACGTAAATTCAAGAACGTCTCACTCTAAAAAAATTCTATACCGTTCTATACTTAGATAAAAGAAATTCTCTTATTTGTTACTATATTATTACAACATTAAATTCTTAGTCTATTAAATGTGTTCTTTTGTCTTTGTGATTTTTTGTCGTACCATAAATTTTGGGGTTCCGAATTTTATGTTGAATTTCACCGGAATTTATTGCATGATTTCTTTGCCATATCAGGAAATTGACTCTGAAATACATGTATTCAAAATTTTTTATTAAAATTTGGTCTTGTAGATCAGTACATGTGGGTTTGGCAATGACTTTTAAATGAAATTTTATTACTAATTTCTAATGTTTTAAAACCTAATTCAACCATCAACCCGGCCAAACAAGCAAATCAAGATCGGACTGGTTCAATCGATTAAATCAGGTGGTTAAATCGATTACTATATTTTTATATATAATAAATAATATATTACATATATGCATATACTTTACTACTATATTTCTAAAATAATAAATAAATATTAATTTTATTGTAATTACATTAATTATCTAACATAATTTTAATTCAAATAAAATACAAATGACAAAATTTTTTTTCTCTACTTCAAATTACTTTCATATAAGTCTAATTTTTTTTCATTTAATAGTAATTGCAAATAACAAAAACATTAATTTATAAGAAAAAATATTCATCTTGATCCTTATAGTTTATCAAGAATCAAACAAGAATTTTTTCTTTTTAAAGTTCTTGAATTTAAATTCAAGAATTTTAAAACTTTGTTAGTCCATTTTTATAAGAAAATTTTAACATTTTTCTATTTTTGAACAATTGAAAAAAATTTAAAATTTTCAAAAAGAACATTATGATTACTGATATTTTTAAATTCAATATCTTAAAGCATGTGTTTTATTTATTTTGTTATATATATGAAATAAATTAGTTTCTAATATTTTTTTATGTTATATTTTTTTACTTAAGGCTTCCATAATTTTTTTTATATTAGACTTTTAAGTTAAATTAAAATTAAACTCTATTAATTTGCAAAAAAAAAAATGAATCGGGTGGATAAGTTGACCGAATCATCGGTTCAACCATCGAGTCTACTGGATTAGATTGAACCAATTCCTGGTTAGTTCGGATTTCGAGTTTGAACTGATTTATTTTTTAGTTCAGATACCAGTCCAATCATTTGAACCAATCGGGCCGGCCCAGGTTTCAAAACAATAGTAATTTCATTATGTAACTCACATCATGTCCAATAAAATTAGAACAACCTCTCTTTCCTATCAATTTTTATCTTAAAAAAAAAAGAATTCAGAAAAGTATCAATGATCCAATGCTGGGAACCACCGAAACTTGAGTAAAACTGCACGGCAAAATCAAGGGTGCATTTATATTATATTTGTTCATTTAATATTATATTTTTATAATTTTTAATGTATTAAAATTATAATTGCATTATTTCTATCAATTATTGATTGGATGGGAATAAGTACGCCTATTATAATTAAAGCATAATATATGCATATATATATATCCTTCCATACTCTTCTATTATTGATTGGATGGGAATAAGTACGCCTATTATATATATATCCTTCCACACTCTTTTATTCAAAATCAAGCTTTCTTTTTTTAAAAAAAAATTATAAACTATATATATGAAAAAGCCAATGCTATTATTGTATGTGAACTTTGAAGCTTAGCAAATAGCAAGTGGCAGGTATGGAAAGTGATAGTCGGTTTGAAGGGGCACAATATTTTGGCAACTTAAAAGAATTCCGAGGTTTTGTGGAAAACTTCAACTACTTGTTGCAGGTGGAATCTTCCTCCAACCGGAGTTGAGGGCTACTCAAGCAACCTAAACTCACCAAATCCTTATAAATATGATGGCCACCTTCTATCTTGCCATTGCCTTTCATTAGGAAAAAAAAACAAATACACACCTTACCGGATTCGAGTTCTAGAGGAAAAAGATTAAAACCCACGTTGAAATCCCCCTCAAAATTTGATCTTTTCCTCACTTTGATCCGAATACCCATCACAGATTCTCAATTTCCAGTTTCTTTTTTGAGATCTAAGAAAATAAGGGAGAGGGATCACATATTGGAAACAACTTCACCATCCATGGCTGCCATGTTGAGACTTGTGTTAGTCTTCTCAGTTCTAAGTTCTCTTCATCTTACATCCTTAGCTCAGACATGTCTGAGCTACTCTTTCTCTAGCAACCAGAAATTCACCACTTGCCGTGATCTTCCTCACTTGAGCTCTTACCTTCACTGGACATATAATCAAACATCCGGCAGCCTTGCCATTGCCTACAGACACACTGGAATCACATCTACAGACAATTGGGTTGCTTGGGCTATAAATCCCAACAATGACTTGGATCAAGCCATGATTGGAGCTCAGGCTCTCGTTGCTATTCCCCAATCAAGTGGGACCCCAAGAGTCTACACTTCATCCATCACGAGCACTGAGACAACGTTGCCAGAGGGAAACCTCAGATATAATGTCTCGAATTTGACTGCCACTTACCAGAATAGTGAGGTGATCATATTTGCCACGCTCACCCTTCCGAGTGGGACTACATCCATGGTTCACGTCTGGCAAGAAGGTCCTGTCTCTGGTTCTACTCCTCAGCAGCATTCCTTGGATTCTGATAACCTTGATGCCAAGGAGACGCTGGATCTTGTTTCTGGTCAGACTCAGGCAGAAGGGAATGGAAACTCGCTCAGAAGGAGAAGAACTGTAAGCAGTTGATTTTCAGAATCCTTTTCTTCTGTTTCTTAACATCAAATTTGGAATGAGTTCAAAATTTCATCTTTCCCCTTTTGGTTTATCTCTAAACTTGAGATTAAAATGATTCAACGTGAACTAAGACAATTTTGATTTCAGATCCATGGAGTGCTAAATGCAATCAGTTGGGGAATCATGATGCCAATTGGTGCCATAATAGCAAGATACTTGAAGGTATTCAAATCTGCAGACCCAGCTTGGTTTTACCTTCATGTCAGTTGCCAAGCCTCTGCCTACATAGTTGGTGTTGCTGGATTTGGAACTGGTCTCAAACTTGGCAGTGACTCTGTTGGTGTTACATTTCATACCCACAGAATACTTGGAATTATCCTTTTCTGCCTTGGAACCCTTCAGGTAAGAGATGCTTGTAACCCCCATATCTCTAATACCATCAATATGCTTAAGGTCGTGAGAACCACCCTATCTGCTGACAAACTAGCAGTCAGCCACACACGAATTTGTGGGGTCCACATCTGTATCTGAGTATGAGACGTTTTTCAATCAGCTGCTTTCACAATCAGCATGACTTGCAATCAGCTGAGAAAAGATGCAGATATGAGTATGTGGGATCCACATCTGTGTCTGGTTGTGAAACTGCTGCTTGTATGCTTATGCATGTTATAATGGGGATCTGATCGGAAACATATGCTATTGAATTTTAGGTGTTTGCTCTGCTCGTAAGACCCAACAAAGATCACAAATACAGATTCTACTGGAACATCTATCACCTTACCGTTGGATACGCAACTATAATCATCAGCATCATCAACATATTCAAAGGGTTTGATGCATTGGAAAAGACAGTAGGAGATCGTTACAATAACTGGAAGAATGCTTACATTGGCATAATCGTAGCTTTGGGTGGCATTGCTGTATTGCTGGAAGTTTACACCTGGATTGTAGTCTTGAAGAGGAAGAAGATAGAGGGAAAGATGCCACAGGGAGTTAATGACTACGATTCTAGGCCACAGCAGGTGTAAGATGAGCAAGTCAACAGAGATATTGGATTTTGGGCTAGTTCTGTGCCTTTTTTCTTTAATTATTATTATCATTTTTTGGTTTTTTTCCTATATATATGCGTGTGTATTTTGTGCAGGACCCTTTAGTATATTTACATGAACGATGCCCCCAGCTGGTTAGAGTCTCAGTTTTGATGTGTAATTCTTTTGTAGAATAGTGACAGGAGGAGTTTTTGGGGGCATGGTTTTCTTGATGGTGTTGGCGAGCTTAGCTTGTACTTGATTTCTTTACATTTTGTTTTGTTATATAAATAAACGATTCATACTTCATTTCTGGAGATTAGTTATGTTTCGATTACTTTCCCTCGTTGCAAAATAGGGAGGATTTCTAGATCTTGATTAGTGATGGCCAAAACTTCAACGAGGATGCAATAAAGATTCTAAACAAATCAAATTCATATATGGGTAGATTAAGCTAAATCACGTAATTAGTGTGAATAAAGAATTGAATACTAAGTCTTCTCTCAATTGGGAACGTAACAATGATCATGTGCTCTTATGGGATTAATTTAATGTAGACAACTTGGATATATCTACCCAAAATTCTTTCAAGTACGAATAGCACCTTTCTTGCATATCCATTAATGGGATTTGTAAAAGTCATTTGTTAAATAGTTCTTAGTTTCCATCATTATATTAAAAAAGATAAAATTACAATTTCATTTCTAAAATTATAAATTATTGATAAAATAGTTTCTAAGTTATATTAAATGGTAAATTCTGTCTCTAAATAATAGTTTTATACAAACATTATCTCTTATATAAATTTATACAAACAATTTTATTTTTAAATATCTATATAAAAAGATGGAATTATTAATATAGATTATTATTTAGGAATAAAATTAACCATTTAATATAATTCAAGGATTATTTTGTCAATGCCTTACAATTTTAAATATGAAATTGATAATTTGTTGGTTAAGAAACCACTTAGCACTATTGATATCACCTGTCTTACAAAATTGGACTTATTGCTTCTTCTAAAATAGGTCCAACTTTTTCTCGCTTCTTTTTTATTGACAATGTAGTCTTAGTTGCTAAAGCCTCTTTGTAGAATGCAATTTATATTAAAACAGTGCTTGACCAATTTTCTAGCATGTCTAGCCTCCTTATCAACTATCCTAAGCCAAGAAATTTCTTTTCACCTAATGCACATGAGACTGTTAAAAGGAATGTTAGAGCTATTATAAATCTTGAAAATGCCAAGGACTTAGGTACTCATTTAGCTTTCCACTTCATTTTTCATCTAAAGGCAATTCTTTCAACCACATCATTGATAAACTAAAACTAATTTAAGTGAATGAAAAACAAAAATTGTTAATATGATAGGAAAACAAGTGTTGATCAAATATATTCTTCAATTTATAGCACTTATCATCTTTAATGTACTTTAATACGAAAGAAAGTTTGCAGAAGGATCGATAACATATCTAGAGATTTCTTATAGGGTTCATCTAAGGAAAAGAGAAGAATGCATATATTGAGTTGGGATAAAGTGACTAAGCTTATTAAGGAGGAGATTGGGTATTTAGAAAAAACCTATTATAGGAACTTAACCCTCACTACGTAGCTTAGCTGGAGGTTTTTGAAGAATAAAAGTATGCCTTGGGCAAATTGGTTGTTTCATAGACATATGTAAAGTAAGACCAGACCACAAGTAGTTTCTTCTCTTATTTGGCAAGTTATAAGGAGAACAAAGGACTTTCTTATAAATGGTATTAAGGGAGTGACATACAATGGTAGGAATATTAGTTTTTGGAATGATAACTAGACGAGTTTAGGCTTTCTTAGAAATTTTTTTTAAGATCCTTTAACTAAAGGTCAAGAAAATTAGAAAGTGTGTGACTTATTATTAGTTCAGAGGTTATGGATTATGGAATACTAAATTGTTAGCCCAATTTTTTGATAATATTTTCATTTCTACTATTAATGTTATTTATGTTAACTTGTTGAGTAATAGAAATCATGAATTAGTGTAGGGACGGGACCTTTTTGCAATGATAAATTTTTTATGACTTCAACTTATGCCTTGATTAGGAACTTTTTAGAAGAAATGTCTAATTGTTTAAATTTCAATGAAAGTTGGATTTGGAAACTTCATATGCCTCATAAGAACCAAGTTCTAATATAGTTGTTTTTACAAGATAGTGTAAAAACTCATGCAATTCTTACATGTAGAGAGCTCAATATTGATAACTCTTGTTTGTGTGCAAATAAAGAAGAAACTTGATTCCATCCTTTTAGATATTGTCCTTACGCAAATAGTATTTGGGTGCACCATGGAATTCCCCTTAATATGTATCAATCTTATGAAAAAGATATGCATTAGTGGATTATTTCAAATTGTACAACAATTGTTCTTTGGCATTGGTTAAATATTCCTTAGAATGTTGTATTTAGCATTTCTATTTGGTGTATTTGACTGTTTAAAAATAGGTTAATTTATGACTCTAATGATGCTTTGCCTTACCTTTTACTTATTCTGTTTTTGGTTTATTGCATCAAAAGGAAAGTTGTTGAATCATTTATTTCTATTAGCAATAGATAGGAATAATGTCATAGGAGGGGAGTTTGTCATTAGATAAAATGGAATGCTTCTCAAGAAGATTGATTTAATTTAAATATAGACAGTGCAACAACTAACTTTTTTATTTTGACAAGTATTGGTGGATTGATTAGAGATTGCTTAGGCAAATGGAATATAAGTTTTACTAAAAGCTTAAGATTTGCACATTCGATGGTTGCTGAATTATAGGATCTTTCAGCTAAATATCAGCAAATTGCACATCCAAATGGATATGAAATATTTGGTGAAGGCATCAAATAACAATATTAATGAAAATCATTTGATTAATCCTCTTTTCTCTTAATGTAAAAGGCTCCTCAAAAATTTTATGTAGAAAGATTACTCATATATATAAAAAGGCAAATCAATGTACTAATATCTTAACCAAAAGTGGATTAAGTGATCAATCTTTCCTATCAATGTTTTGTGGTCTCCAAGAAATGTTATTCCTTGCTTAATGTATGATATTTTAAATTTTATACATCCTCACATCTCTACTTGTATTTTGGATGCTAGTTAATTTTATTTAATACCCTTTTATTATTTTTTAAAAAAATAAAAAGAAGTAACCAAGTTTGAATCATAAGCCATTTCATGGAACAACCTCCAAGCACTCTCAATCATACCATTTTGCACAACCCTGTGAATCATAGTTTTACGAACACATTGAGTGTCAACAAATTAATTTCATTTAATCTTACAAGTAAAAATATATAAATTAACTTAAATTAAATTATATATACATATACACAAATAAATTTAGGAATAGTTGCAACGTAAATTTATATTAGAATAAATAAAATAATATTTTAAATTTAATTTATTATTAATATGAATTAGTTTTACACTATTATATATTAAAGAATTAGAACAAGACTTAAAAGTAAATTATTGAATTACATTCATCATACTACACAATCTAATAAATACTTTAAACAACAAATAACTTATGATAGTGCACTATACTAAAGCATGATGAATTATTCCATGCCTCTCAAATTCATATATTTTCGTGAAAAAAGAAGTAAATATGTAAAATGATAAAAAAGTAAAAAAATATATAGATATATGATGATAATTAGATTTAGGGGTTCGCTACTATCAAAGTTTGAAGGGGAAGTAGGAATGGTAATTTGAATTTATCATATTTACTTAAGCATGATGAATCGCGATAGAGCACAACCTAATAAATATTTTAAACAACAAATAAATTATGATAAAGCACTATACTTAAGCATGATGAATTATTCCATGCATTTTGAATTTATATATTTTCGTGAAAAATGAAGTAAATATGTAAAATGACAAAAGGTAATATATATATATATATATATATATATATATATATATATATATATATATATATATATCATATTTACTTTATGAATTTCATATTAGTCTCTGAGTATAAATGAAATTCTAGAAAATCGATAGCATGCATTCAGTAACATGAGTTCATAAAGGGGCATAAATCCTAGTTAGGTCATATGCAGAAAGGCATTTAAATAACTTCTGTCACTCGTGCTCTCATGTAAATATAAGTTGGGGCTACAGAATTTCAAATGAATAAGTTATGTTGAGATTCTAACATTTAGTCCATATTATAAGCATAATAATTTTTTATAGTTATCCTTGTAAAACCTAATATGCTTTGATATTAGTCCGTAATTTTATGTATTACATGTTTTAATGTCTTTTTTATGTTCATTCTTTTCTTGTTTTTCATCTAGTCCTTCTTTATTAAAATATTCTTTCAAATTTAAAAATGATTTAACTTCAACTTTTATTTTTAAATAAAAAATTAAATTTAAAATATAAATAAAAAAATAGAAGATTAGGAGATGTCAATATCTTAGATAGAAACCTTTACTGTATCCAAAGTCACATATTCTTCAGCAAGTTTGATTATGTAATTAAGATTGTTAAAAAAATGATTGGGATAAAACTTGAAAATGAGAACTTTACTCTCATTTTAGGCCAAACAAGCCTTCAAACATAAAAAGAAGTACAACTATATACACATTGGTTATATTCAAATAGTAGCAAAATCTACTCTTCAGAAAAAAATTAAATAGTGCTATTTTTTTGTCTTAGAGATAGAAGAGATAAAAATTTGAAAAACTTCTTTTTAGGAATAGTAGAAATTAGTTTGTCACAAGGACTAGTCTATTTTAATTGTTTTCCAGATCTTGACATAGTCCTTGCAATAGACCAATTTTCAAAAACTCATCTTAAACTTCATGTAAAACTATATGGATATACCATGGAATTTGGACAAATCCTCTTGGTAATTATCTACTAAATCTATTACAAATTACATAACTCTTTATAATCATTATGCATTAAACTACTCATTAAGAAAGAAGAAACTATCTTCTATCTTATAGATTGTACCAAGGTTAATCTATCTCTTCCCATGAAAACAAAATAGGATGGTATAGATTA
Organism: Sindora glabra; assembly: GCA_020226215.1. Classification (NCBI taxonomy): domain Eukaryota; kingdom Viridiplantae; phylum Streptophyta; class Magnoliopsida; order Fabales; family Fabaceae; genus Sindora; species Sindora glabra. Next base: position 13,468,520 of record CM035226.1, on the reverse strand, counting down.
GCCTAAAAATTAGGGCAAAAGTGCTATCAAACCTAAAGAAATCCCAATAAAAGATATATCAAGGATAGAAAGCATGTCAAATGGTTCTACCTTGACCCCTTTTTCAAATCACAGAAAACTAAAGATTGAAGAAATTAAGGCATCTTCTAAATAAGTAAATCTTTGAAAGGATTAAGCTCAAGAGAAATTCCAAGTTTGAACTTTTTAAGAGATTTGTATCATTCACTCATTCAATAATCAATGCTAATTCAAAAGGCATTGGAAATACTTCAAGGGTTTCTAAACTAGTACATAATCAAACTATTCAAATAGAAAATAAGAAGAATGGTGGACTGATAGAAAATGATAGAGACTATGAAAGATCTACAGATTCCATTAATTCACTTACCACCTCACAATTTTTTATTAATAATTTTGAACCTGTATGAATTATGAAAAATAATTTTAGATTAACAAAAACTCTTTGAGAAAGGAATTCTTAAAATTCATTTATCAAAGAACCTAGTTCTTTAAACAAATTAAAAAAAGAATTAAGAACAAATATTCAAACAAAGTATACAACTTTATGAACTTGATTTAAACAAATATTTCTTTCTTTGAATGGTTTGAAGCATATGCTGAAAATCACCAAGTAAACTATCTTTTCAGAGAATTGAATTCTGTTAGTATGATCACTAGACCAACTAAGGAATGGATTACAACCAAAGGTGAATAACTTATCTTTGAGTTACCTTCCTAAAAGGTTTTTCAAATGGAGATCATTGATCCTAAAAACTAATATCACTAATTCCTTTTAAACAAAAGGATGCTGCAGAAAAAGAAATCACTTCAGTAAAAGATATTGTAGCCTTGATGGAGCAAAATAACTATACTAACAAGTATCTTCAAACTCCTAGAAACCATATACTCAATGTTGGCATTTCTAAAGAATTTACAAGAGAATCCTCTGGCACAAAGATGGTTGAAACCCTTTACTCAAACCTTACTAAATCCCTTCTAGCAAGCAAATTACCTTATCTAAAGACCTAGCCATAGCTAGATTGGACCAAATTTTGGAAGAGTTAAACCAAAATTAGGAAAAATGTACATTGATGAGTTAATTACACCTGAGTTAGCCAAATCTATTGCCAACTATATGGTAAAAGTTTTTAATGTTAGTTTTGAAATATTTTTAGAAGAATGCCAAGAGTTAAATCTAATAAAAAGAGAACCAGGAGAAATTAATTGGAGAATGTCTCAAAAATTATACTATTCAAGAGCTAGTTACCCAAATTAAATCATAAAAGAAAATTCCTAAATTATTCACAATTCTTATAATAAGAATAACATCTATAAATGAAATATAGATGAAAAATCTGAATATAAAATCCTTAATACCCTCCAGCAAATGACCATGGTTAGTATAACTTACCAATCTATCCATGATTATGATGATACGGTAATACTTCACTACCTAATTATAAGGTTTATTAGTTAACTGAAATGATGGTAGGATGAGCACCTTACAAAAATAGAGAAAACCTAAATAGTTGAAGTTGTTAAATGTGACCAAGAATGATGCATAGTCTCAGCATTTAATGGTCAGTCAATCCTAGATATTGTAAATACTTTGATTTATACTATCACCAAACACTTTATAAGTAATCCTAGCCTTTGGAAAGCTAAATTTACTAAACTTCTATCAAAGCTCAAATGTAAAACACTATCTGATTTGAGATGGTATAAGGATACTTTCTTTAGCAGGATTTTTTCCAAAATAGACTACAACCAACCCTTTTGAAAAGAAAAATTCCTTACCGATTTTCCTATATCTTTAGGTAACAAGATAACAGAAAAAATTAAAAACTAGTTTGGTGGTCAAATCCTTTACGAATAGTTTACTTATAGACAATTAGTAAGTTATGTTTAGAAGGTAAGCCTTAAAATTTGTCAAGATGGTAAGATCCAAAGGCAAGTAGCCAAAGAAAAATCTTAAAATCAGAGAGAGCTAGGAACCTTCTATGAATAATTTGGATTCATCTGTCCAAAACTATTCAAATTTATACATAGATGGAGAGCTAGGCAATAGCAACTTGACCAAAAACTTTAGCCTCTACCAAAACACTAATTTAAAAGGTATCAAAAGAGGAAATCTAAACTTAGATATACTCTACCTCCTTATTAAGCACAAGATATTAGGCCAGTGTGTTATAGGTGTAATAAACCTAAGCATGTAGCCAAAGATTGCAAGTTAACTACGATAATCAGACAATTGGAGTTAGATGAATCTATTTTAAACCAGATAACCAACCTTCTTACTAAGGAATATTTTCAATCAGAAAAGGAGTCAATAGGAAAAGAAAACCAAGTCCAACAAATGTCTCAACTCCCTAAAGATAACAAAGTATCCTTAGAAGAATCATTTTCTAAGTAAAAGGTAAACATGCTCATTATGGAGTAAAACTTGTTTTTAACATTATCAGTGATTATTCTGATAATGAAAAGAAGTAAGAATATCTTCAAAAACTTAAATAAAATTTGGATAAACCTTCAAGTTTAAAAGATTTTTCTTAACCACATACTTATAATTTCAAAGATGTTTTAGAAAGATTTAAACCAAAATGAAGTAAGCTTATTACATTACAAGATTTACAATCTGAGATAGATCTTTTCAAAATAGAAGTTAAAGAGCTTAAAAAAATTCAACAACTTCAAGATGTAATTTTATTTGAACTTCAAAACTCCTCTCAATGAAAGAAAAAGATTAAAATCAATAGGAATGAAGAATATCATTTTTTAATATCTATGTCTAAGACCTCATTTCTTAAATGTCATATTCCAATAAAAATAATTAAGAACAATTGAGAATTAAAAATAGTTATCTTATTTGATGCAGGGGCAGATATTAATTATATTTAAAAAGCCTAATTTTAACTAAGTTTTTTTAAAAAACTAAAGATAAAATTAAATCTACCAATAGATCCCCACTTAAGATTAATTTTAAACTTTATAATGCGGAGATTGTCAACTCCTTATATAGAACAAATCAAAGTTTTTTTACTTGTTAAAAATTTATTCAATAAAGTTATTTTAGGAACTATTTTTATTCAAGCCTTAACTCCCTTTAAAGTTTCAAATAAAAGGATTGCCATCAAAGTTCTTAGAGAAAAAAAAATCACCTTCCAATTTGTTAAAAAATTTGAAAAGATTAATTTAATAAATTGTAAGGAAATCCAAATCAATTATCTTTATTAAGAAGTATCTTATAGAAAGATAGAACAACAATTGACAAATCTAATTATTCAAATAAAGATTAAATCTTTGGAAAAAGGATTATTAGTAATGTTTATACTGATCTTCCAAATATTTGTTAGAATAGGAAACAACATATGGTAAAATTACCATATGAGAAACTAAGGCAAAGCTTATTTAGATTAACCAAAAATTTTTGGAGCATTGCAAAAAAGAAATAGATGATCTTCTAAAGAAAGGGATCATTAAAAAATTAAAAAATTCTTAGTCATGTGTAGTATTCTATATCAATAAAAATACTGAAATTCAACAAGTCATATTAAAGCTTATGATTAATTATAAGTCGTTTAACACTACAATTTAATGATTTTAGTATCTAATCCTCAACAAAAAAAATTTATTAAATTATCTTTATTTAGTAAAAATATTTTTAAAATTTGATATGAAATCTTATTTTTGACAAATTCAAATAAAATCTAAGGACAAGAATAAAATAACATTCACAATACCATTTGACCAATATGAATGGAATATAATACCATTTGGCCTAAAAATACATTCTCAGAATTTTAAAGAATTATGAATGATATTTATTATCCATTTTTCAATTTTATCATAGTATATATTGATAATATTTTAGCATTTTTAGAAAATGTTAATCAATACTTTAAATATTTAGACATTTTCCTTAATATTAGTTAAAGAAATGGTTTAACTATTTCAAAAATTAAATATTCTCTTTTCCAAACTAGAATTCAATTTTTTTAGTTGTTATATTTATCAGGCAATTATAACTCTGATTGAAAGATTAATTGAGTTCACTAATAAATTTCTTAAATAACTTATTGAAAAAACTCAACTTTAAAAATTTTTAGGATGTTTAAATTATGTCTTAGATTTCTTTCCAAAATTTTCAAATCTTATCAAACCATTGCATGAATGTTTTAAAAAGAATCCTTCTCCTTGGATTGATGTTCGTATAAAAATTGTTAGGTAGGTCAAGTTTTATGTTAAGAGTCTTTTTTGTTGGCATATTTCAAATCTAAATGCATTCAAAATTATTGAAACTAATGCCTTTAATTTAGGATATGGAGGTGTCCTAAAACAAGTTTTAAATAATAAAGAGCATATAGTCGTATTTACATCTAAATATTGAAATTCTACATAACAAAATTATTCCACTTAAGGGTGTTCAAAATTTGCCAAACCGTTGAAAACCAACCGAATTAACTTGAAAATATATGGTTAACATCAGTTCATAAGCCCTAATCGATCGGTGGCGGGTGAATTTATTTACAAAAATTATGAAATTGGTTTGATACAGGTAATTGAAGTGTTAATCAATTTAAATTGAGTTCAACCGAAAGTTACACAAAACAACGGCGTTCAACTCTTTGGGAAGAAAAGCGCTTTGTTTCTAACTTTCTGCTCACTAAACGACGTCATTTCAATAAGGCTTTGGTTTTTTCCCCAAATCCCTTTTCGAAGTGAGCTAGATTTCAAAGTGTTCTATTCTCTCCTACCCATTTGATTTTTTCCCTTAACCCTAGCAGAGCTCCCTCTGCTTCCTCCTACTTCCTCATTGCCCCACCAGTGATCTCACCCCCTCTTGGTACTATTCAGCGAGTGTGTCTGATATTAGAATGAGAATGTTTAGTATAATTGAGGAGAAGATTGACGTTAAGGCTGAGGTTGGTCAAAATCACTGAGGTATATGATTTACTATGAAATGATTATGTTTTCTTTTTTCTTTCGATTTTATAATCGTTATTATTTTTAACACTTTGCTTTCTTGCTCTAAAGCCAAAGAAGGATAACTTATTCACAGTTCGCACTTCGCATAAAGAATAGAAAAAACTAGTTGTTTGAATCCGCAAGGTTCCTTGTTCGCTTTTGCATGTTCGGCGAAAATCCAGATTGAATTTTTCCTTACTTTGAACAAGAAAGGTATTATCTTCCCTCAATCCTTTATATATTTGGGTTTTTTGTTATTTTGCTTACATGCTTGTGTAAATCTATCTTATTTGATTTGCTCTATTTTTTTCCTATATACTGCTTCTGCTTCTGATCTTTGGCTAAATTTGGTCTCAGATGTGTGCTAAATAGTAAACTTATTCATTAGAAAAGGCTTTACTACTTTTTCTATTTTAGGATAAGTGGATCCAAAGCAGAATGTACAAACAGCGTAAGTAGTTCAAGGAATGCTCTGTTTAGGAAAAGATTATCTAGAAAAGAGTTCGATTAGTTTTCTAGATTGATTCGTGGGATATCAGATCAAATACCCACATAAATTGTAACCATAAAATGTGATTTTCTTAATCTTTTTGCCATGCTCATACCAAACTATTCTTTCAACTAATAATCAATATGCCCCACTAAGCAGTCTGTCTTTTAATTTCTCTTTATAATATGGATTTAAATTTTACCCGATATTAAAAATTCTTTCTTTCTATTTTATTTTTAACACTATATTATTTTCATATTTATTAATAATATAAATTTTCATATATTAATAATATATTAAATTTAAATTCTTACTATATTTATAATCTTAGCGCTAGGAAGAGTAACTTGATGTTCACTTTCTGTATGTAATGATTAATGTGGTCATTTGTTGTCCACATGTAGTCCCTGTCCAGATCCTGAGTTTTTCAAATGCTTAGTCAGCTTTTGAGTTATTCACTTTCATATGCTTATTATATTCATAAATTAAATCCTTTTTATTATTATTATTTTTTTTTGGAAGGGCATACTTGCTAGTTTCCACAAACTAATTGGCTAGCCTTCATTTTAGCCTAGTTAGATGTTCAAACTTCAAATTTTCAAAAGTTGAACTAACCCCCACAATCTTTTGTACTCTTCACTCACCAGATTAATATCGCCTTTTTTTCTGGATTTATGTTTAAACAAGTAGGGTATCAATATCATAAATGGTGATAACTAAGAAACACTTAATTGTACTAGGTCTCATTATTTTAATAAAAAACTTAATTGGCCACTTTAGTTATTTTAGTATTAATTGAATAATGAAAATTTAAGATATCAGCAAAGAAATTTCTATAGCAATGGTAATAACTATAGTCATTTTAGGTAGGCAATTATTTTCTGTTAAGGTTCATAATATGTAGTCATTTGCTGTGTAAGTTATGAAGGATGTTAATAAGTAGGCCTTTTTATGCATGAGTTTGAATTTCTTTGTGGTTTTACAATCTATTTTATTGTTATTGAAACTTGGCACTTAGTAAGTTACTACATAAAGGACAACCTTGGTGAGCCACTCACTGGTAGGGTAGAGAAAACTGCTACAAATTTTATAAGTGGACCTAGTGCAATAAGTGATAGTGGAAAATAACTTGAATATAATGCAAAGAAGCAGCCACTAACAATAATAACTAAGATAAAGAAAAGGAAGTCATCTTCCAACAAAGTTGCTGGAATTTCAACTAGGAAAAGGAGCATTGCTTAGGATCACTTTAAGAGAGTGCCTGATAAGGAGGTTAATGAAGCTACTATTGAATGTATACATTGTGGAATTAGATTTTTGTGTGATAGTAAGGAATATGGTACATCTAACGTGTTAGGTCACATTCCTAAATGTCCAAAATATCTTTTTGCTTTGAGGAATGACCCTAAACAACAAGTATTAGATTTTGAAACAAAATCTAATAGGACAACCTTGGTAGGTTCAACCTCTCACATTTATAGCTTAGGAGAGTGCAGGAAAGTCATATCCATGTTTATAATATGTGATGAACAGCCTTTTAGAGTTTTCGAGGGTTATGGATTCAAATATATGTGCAAAAGATTACATCCATAATTAAATGTTCCTTCTAGGCACACCATTAGAAGAGATTGTATGAAGATGTACATAGAGGAGAAAGGGAGATTGAAAGCCTTGTTAAAGTCTGATTATGTTAAGGCATGTATCACCACTAATTGCTGGACTAATATTCAGAACTTGAACTACATGGCATTGATAATTCACTTGATAGATAATGATTGGCAATTGCAAAAAAGAATTCTTAATTTTTGCTTTGTACCAAACCACAAAAAAGAAACTATAGGCAAACAAGTTAAGAGTTATATGAATAAGTGGAGAATTAAAAGGTTATTCACTATTACTGTTGATAATACTAGCCCCAATGATAAGGCAATATCATATTTGAAGAAAAAAGTTAGTGCTAGGAAAGGGATGGTTATGGATGGTAAGATGTTACACATGAGATGTTGTGCCCACATCCTAAACTTAGTGGTGAGCGAAGGCTTGAAAGATCTTCATAGCTCTATTTCAGCAATTAGAAGTGCAGTAAGATATGTAAGATCCTCTCCCTCTAGGTTTGTAAAGTTCAAACAAGCCATTGAAGAAGAACACACCTCTCACAAGTCACTTGTATGTCTTGATGTGCCTATAAGGTGGAACTCTACCTTTAAAGTGCTAGAAGTAGCAAAGAAATTTCAAAAAGCTTTTGAACGGTTAAAGGAAGATGATACTGATTACACTCTCTATTTCACTGAGGATTCAAAGAAAATAAGGCTACCAACTAGTGCTGACTAGGATAATGCTAGAGCTTTCATAAAATTTTTTAAAGTTTTTTATGATATTACATTATTATTTTCTGGTTCTTTGTATGTAACATCAAATTTTGCATATAGTCATCTAGCTTTGGTGGAAAGTGAGATAAAAAATGGAGTGGGGGTGAAATGTATGATTCAATATTACACGTTATGGCATTGGACACGAAGGCTAATATGAGAAATATTGGGGTAGGATTGAAAAAATGAATCCTCTCTTATTTATAGCAAATGTGCTAGACCCTAGATACAAAATAGCTTATATTATGTGGTCATTTGAGGAGATTTATGGGGAAAATATGGCACAAACTATGGTAAAAAAGGTTAAAGATGACTTGGTAAGAATGTATGAGTGGTATTGAAAAGAATATGGCTAACCTTATGCATTTACAAAAGATGGGTTATAACTTAAAGATGCAAATAACATTTCATTTGTTATTAAAAGCCATGCCCATAGAGTTGCTGCTTTTAGGTCTTATTTGAAAAAAAAGGACATAATAGAGGTAAGAAATGAAGTAAAAAGATTTCTAGATGAATCATGTGTATATGAAGATGAAAACTTTGATATTTTAGCACAGTGGAAGCTTAATGCATCAAGATTCAATATCTTTTCAAAAATAGCAAGAGATGTGCTTGCTATCCTAGTGTCAACTATAGCTTCAGAATCTGCCTTTAGTACGGGAGGAAGAGTATTAGATTCCTTTAAAAGCTCTCTCACTGCAAAAATGACTGAGGCCTTCATATGTACTTAAAATTGGTTAAGGCTATCAAAGATTAACATTCATGACATAGAAGAAGATGATGATGTGTTTGGCTTGTGTCAAGAAATAGAGCAAGGTAAATCCGTCCACTCATTACTTAAATAGATTTTTAAAAATTATTTTTTCTTATTTTATAGTTCTTCATTCTTTAATTTGTTACATATTACTTAATTCTATTTTATGCTAGAAATTTTGGGAGATGGTGTTGGAAATAGAGCAACTAGTGAGGGGGGAAACAAACTCTCAGACACAACCTATGGTTGTTGATTGAACCAACCTAGTTCCTAGAAATTTTGGGAGGTGGTGCTAGATATAGAGCAACTAATGAGAGGGAAACAAACTCTCAGATACGGCCTATGGCTATTGATTAAATCAACCTAGTTCCAAATGATGTTCAGTTTTTTATTTTTACTGCAAGTAGTGAAATATTGAAGTACATATTTTAGTAAGTGAAACACTAAATAGACCTTGAATTTCTAATTTCATTGGACTTATTTTTAATTATGTCTTTTGTTCATATAATTGTCTATGTTTATTTATTTGTCTCCACTAAAATAGAACTGGTCTGAACCAATTTTTTGGTGTGCTGGCCATCTAACAAGAGTAACATCACGTCACTAGTACATTATAATTTGTGGCATTGCATAGTTTTTGGCTTTTTATAGGGCGCTTCTAGTACAGTTTGGTGGTGCAGAATCTATAGATAGAAGGTTATATAAAGAAAACAATCAATACAATGCTACATACAGCTTCAGGTTCATAGGCTAAAGAATTTTTTGTATAATTGAATTTTTTGGAACATAATTGGTAGAAACAACATCAATTCTCATTGCTAAAATTGGAGAATCCAAACTATATTATTGTTGTTGATATTTTTTTTATTATGTTGACCTCAAACTTGTTGGATTGTTGGATAATATTTCTATTATGATAACTTCAAATTTTATGAATTTTATCTTAGTAATATAAATAGATATTGCCATATTAGATGGCCTTGTATGTTGTTTGTCCCTACTATGTTGTTAAGCCTTTAACTGCATGTATGCCATTTGTCTATTGACAAAGTTTAATCATTCTTAAGTTTATATTTTTAACTTGGGCTTATCGAGAAAAATAGCCTAACTTTAATTGTTTTAAACCAAGCTAAACTGTCTAAAACAGTTGTCCTCGATTAGCAATAAAATTCGGTCAGCATAAGTGTTAGGAATTAGCCATCTTATTTGTTTTGGTTTAGGGAAAAGTTAATTTAAAATCAAATTTACCCACCCAATGATCAGTCCTAATTCCATTCCAAAAAAGGAAATGTTAGCAATTGTTTTATGTGTTCAAAGTTTCAATATAACCTTTTCGATAAAAAATTTCTTATTAGAGTTGACTATAGCTTCGTTAAATCTATTTCAAAAAAGAACATGAAGAATATTATATCAAAATAAATTTTTGCTACATCGTAAGGCATTTTAAGCGTTTTATTCTAAAATTGAACACTTAAAAAGTTCTTCAAATTCCCTTCCTGATATTCTTACAAAAGAATTTTTGCAGGAAACAAACTATTGACCATGCCTCCAAAGAAGTGTAGACACACAGATCCACTAAATCCACATTAGAAATCAGAACTAACTAAACTTAAACCAATTATAGAGCAGAAAGCTAAGCAAATAGCCTCCTCTTCCAAATCTTCAACTAAATCCAATTTCAAGCCACTCCACAAATTATCCATAACTCTTAAAGAAATCGATGATAATGATTTCTCAATTGAAGTTTTATAAGTCTTTGAAGCTTCCCTTCAAAAACCCCTTCAAATTGCTAAAAAAATCGTGGACAGATATTATTAAGGAAGAAGAAGCCAAAGAGCTTATCTTTAGTGAATAAAAAATCCTCTAAGCCATTTCCAACTAGAAAAACCCAATTATAACAGCAAAAATTCCTCCAAAGCTTTTATTATTAAAGAACTAAAACTAATCAAAATTACCACTAAATATATCAAAAAATTAAATTCTCAAAATATCCTCTATATAAAATTCAAATATTAGGCAAAAAACCTAAAAGATCTCATTAGAAAAGTATTCTCCATAGGGTGACATTTTGTCTTTAATATGCAACTTCATTTCAGAGAATTCTATGAGCACATTTTAGTTGATTCTGACTCAATCAAAATAAAACGTTATAAAAGTCAAAATGATCCAAATTTAGTGACTCATTCAAGTTTTAAAATTAAAAAAATTATTACTTTAATTAAATGGGGCTTAGAACTATTTAAAATGAAGAAATTTAAAAACACTTTTCATTTAAATTTAATAGGATATTCTTACTGAGATTACCAAAAAGTTTGGATGAATACTCTATATTTTTAAAATAAAAATTTCAAACATTCTTAGCTAATTTATTTCTATCATAATGTCAAGTATTAAATCCTAAATTGATTCATTAGGTGGTGGGACATCTTTGGTCCAATTAAAGAAAATTTTCCTTTTAATCGCTTTAATAATAAAAATCATAGAAATCTCCCTATGTTTCTACAATTTTCTTGAAAATAGGTCTTCCAAGAGCATATTTTTAGGAATATCAACTTTGCCAAAATCCTCAAAGTAACAATCAAATTCTCCAAAAGCGGGGATTTGTAAAATGGTGGGTTAATTTCAAACAATTTGCCAATGCAGAGAAAGTTGGAGTTCAAAAGTAGTTTAATAAATTCCCACAATTCAATAAAAATTTCAAAGAGGGTATGAATTAGTTTCTCCAAAATAAATCACAATTTATGGCAGCATTTGCCTTAACTTTAACTGAGGAGGATTTTAGTTCCCAAATTGAAGACATCCACTTCATGCTTAAATCCAAATTTCAAGTTGAGTCTCAAGCATCTAACAATTAAATAAAAAAACTTTAAAGACTATTTTCAATCAAATGAGGATGACTCTTTCATAATTGATCTTGAAGGAGATGGGATCTCCATAAATTCAAAAAATCTAATTTGAATTATCTAGATTCAAAAGTAAAGTAAATTTGGTTGCTAATACAAGAAGATAAATTCAATGCTGGCAATTTCCAAGGTGAAGCATGAACAAAATCCTAAAAGGACAATACCATTTAGAAAAGAAGGCATAAAGCAATAAATTATTTAATAAGAATATTCTTAAATCCATACTTTTTTAATTTAATTCATATAAAGTGGTGGTAGCCTAACTTTTTTAACTTATATTTTCAAATGTAATAATAATAGAGTTGTAACCCGAGATAATTGGATGAATAAATAACAATGGTTTCAGGATATTAACTAATAACCTAAGACACATATGCTTCACTGAGCTTCAAGCTCTCAAGGGCACTTATTTATTTGTTCTAAAATTTTATTTGTATTTATACACATAATTATAGAAAGAAATAATCATTTTTTATGTGAAAGATTAGTCAAGGTTGCAGTTACACAACTCAGCAACCAGATGGTAGGAAAATTAGGTATGAATGGTAGTGGCATACATTTCATGAGTCATAGGATAACCAATGATCTAGACTTGCACCTTTAAAAAGGTAGCAAAGGTTGGATCTTTGAAAGGTAAATTGAAGTTTGGAAAGATGGTAACAAAGATGGTTCTTGCATTGAGGGTAGATTAGATGATGGCTAGGCAAGCTTGTTAATATTGGCCACATCAAATATCAAGAATGGCTATAAAAATGCATTATTCAATTGAGAAAACTAAGCTTTCAAATAGTTGGTTTTCTCTCTTACTTTTCTCTTCTAGTTATAAGTTCTCAAATTTAATACAAATTTTTTTATGTAGTCCGTCTACAATTTTTAATTCCACTTTTGCACTTTCATTCTTACATATAGGAATTCCTCCAAGGTTCCTCAATAAGAGTGTTGAAATTAAATAAGGTAAACTAAGGTTTGTGATCAATTACAAGCTGCTCAACACTATACTTCAATGGATTTGGTATCTGATCTCCAACAAAAAGAATTGATTAAATCATTTTTATTCCATAAAAATATTTTTAAAAATTGATATGAAATCTAATTTTTAGCAAATTCAAATAAAACCTGAAGATAGGTATAAAGTAGCATTCATGAGGCATATATATATAAGATAAGAATTGGATTTATTGTCAGCAAGTTCAAATTAAATCAACTTACTTAATTGAAGATTTAAGGAGAAAAAATTAAAAATAAAATATCCATATAAAGTTTTAAGTGCTAAACTAAACCTCTATCTTAATATGATTACTAAGACTCTATTTCACATAAATTAAATCATTTTTATTCCATAAAAATATTTTTAAAATTTGGTATGAAATCTGATTTTTAACAAATTCAAATAAAACCTAAAAACGGGCATAAAATAGCATTCACGAGGCATATATATATATAAGATAAGAATTGGATTTATTGTCAACAAGTTCAAATTAAATCAACTTACTCAATTGAAGATTTAGGGAGAAAAAAATTAAAAATAAAATATCTATATAGACTTTTAAGTGCTAGAATAAACCTTTGTCTTGATATGATTATTAAGATTCTATTTCATACAAGTAACTAATAAGTTAACTAATAATTAATAATTTATACTTAATAATTGATGAGCTAATTAATTGTCTAAGCATTTTACAAAATTAGCTCTTAAACAAATTAAAATTATAAAAGAATATATTAATATAAATAAATATATAATTAAAATAATTCATGCTTATCTAAATATTAAATTATTTTAATACAATTAATTTTTTTAAATAAAAATATAATATATAATATTTAATTAATTATATTATATGAATTTATATATTTATTTACATCATTTTTATTTTATTATTTATAACAAAATTATCATTACATAATAATATTTTATGATTTTACATATTTATTTATATATATTTATATATATATATATATAGTTTAAAATTAGAATATAATTATATTAAAATTAAATTGATTATGTTTTATAAAAATAATATTTAAATTTATATTATGAAATGTATGAATTGTAAATTAATAAAAAATAAGAATAGATTTTAAAAAAAATTAAAAAAATAGTAGTTTATAAGTTATAAGATACTTAAAGTAACTTATTAAAGAAAATTTTTTTTTATAAGTTAGTATGTGAAATATTTCTAAATGTTATATTATAACTCATTGATCAAGTCAAAAAATTATGAGTTAACTTATTTATTATACAAAATAGAATCTAATGCAATCTTGATCAAAATTATTTACATTATTTATACATTCATTAATCTAAATTTACAAATTATTATTGATTATACTAGTTCAAGATATAATTCTAACATTACTAACTCGTCGCGTGTTATCATATAAATAAAAACTATTGAAACTTTTTTATTCCTAATAAAAAATTATTAATTACTACTATGTTTCAATGACATGTCATATTATTATTCACTAATAATATAAAAGTTCTATATTGACAATGACAATAGAACAAATTCAAACTTATATAATAAATATTCATTTTGTATTAAAATAATGCTTTATAATTTTATAATAATTTAATTTTTTTATATGATTGAATAAAAAAATTTAATTTATCGTTATTAAATCATTTAAATTATAATTTAATTTATACATTTTATTTTTAAACATAAATGAATACGCCTTGTTACATTATTAATGATGTAGATATATTTTGATAATTCTAAATATTTATTTCAATACTTTGTCATTCAAAAAATATTTTTCTCATTTTATTACAATCTGCAACTTAAAAACTGTGAACTTGTAAACTTTTGTTTATTTTTTTAAATACAGGAGTGATAAAGTTACTGAAGTGACATATACAACAACTTTTAAATTTATTATTTCGTACAAAAGTAACTAATCTCATTTAAAATTTAATAAAACTTTATTTTGTACATTGATGGTGAGGATGGTTGAATCTAAGAACTCCAACGTATTACATAAATCCCTCATTACTACGCCTAGGCCACCACTTAGTGACTTAAATTTAATAAAATTTTGAGAATAAACATAAAGAAATTGAATTTGATCCGTTATTAATATAAAATATTTCATATGTTAGTGAATGAGAAAATAACACATTATTAATAGAGTAATAGTAATTAAATAATTTTAAAAGCAATAAAGATGTTTTTACAATTTTTAATGGACATAGCAATACATATAAAAGCGATAGTATAAAATTAAATTATACTGATAGTGAATTAAATTTATATGTGTTTAATATAATAAATAAGTTAACTTATAACTTATTAACTTAGTTTATAAGCTAACTTTTAAAGATATTTGGTGTACTATAAATTAGTAGTTTATAAATTCTTATTTGATAAATTTTACAAAGTAACTTATAACCTATAGTGTATATTTAGCATAACAAATAGGTTAATTTATAATTTATTAATTTATAATTTATTAATTAAATTAATAAGTTATAAATTGACTTCTAGAAATTCTTGACTTATTAGAAGTTAATAATTTATAATTTCTTATTTAATAAATTTCATAAAATAGTTTATAACTTATAAATTAGTAGTTTTCAAAAAAAAAATTAAATTTATCCTCATTTAAATTAAATGATAATTATATTTTAATTATATAAATAAATATTTGATATATTCTAATTAATTCAATATAAATAAATAAAAAATAAGTAAATAAGCATGTGATATCATAAAATATAATTAATTAAATTTTATAATATTATATTATTATTTGAATAATAAATAAATAATATGTAATTTCATAAATATGATTAATTAAATTTTAAGTGATTATATTCTTATTTTAAATATTTTTATTATATTAATATAATTAAATGTTAAAATAAATATAATTAATATATCTATTTATATTAATATATTATTTTATATTTTTACCTAACAACTAATTTTATTAAAAAATTTTAATACAATTAACTATCGATTTTAAGCTTTTAGCTATCAACTATTAATTTACTATTAGTTTATTGCACCAAACAAAGTCATTTCTAATTTTTTTAAATTTTTATTTCTTTTTTTAATTAAATAATAATTTATATTCTAATTATGAAGATAAATATTTGATATATCTTCATTAATTTAATATAAATAAATAAGAAATAAGTAAAAAATTAAATATGTGATTTTATGACATATAATTATTAAAGTTTTAAGTTATTATATTGTTATTTGAATAATAAATAAAAAATAATTTGTAATATCATAAACATAATTAATTAAACTTTTGATAATTATATTCTTATTTTAAATATTTTGATTATAGTAATTTAATATTAAAATAAATATGACAGTTAACTTATCAGATATTAACTAATTTATTAGATAGTTGAATCAAATAGAGCCTTAATATAATCAGCTAACGTATTAACTAAATTATCAGTTAATAATTATCTTATTAATTATTAACTAATTGTGCCAAATAGAGCATCAATTGCAAATAGTACAAAAAAAGTAATGCAATGTTATCTTATTTTATGTTATATTATGTTTAGAATAATCATACTATATTTATTAAACAATTGAATTATGAGATAAAATTTAAATATTTATGAAACAACTATAAATTATTATGAAATAATATAGTAATTATCAATAACTTTTTAAGATCAAAAGACTAAAATAAAGAACAAAGTTAATACAAAATACAAAATTTAATTATGAAAAGAGTTTTTTAATTTGAGCGAAAACTAATTAAGAGATATAAAGACAAGGGTCGTGTGAAATGTAAAAAGAATAAATTAAAATTTTGATTATTTAAACAAAATTTTTATTGAAGAATTGACTTTTTCAACAAAACTTGCAATTTGGATGGGAATTATGGTGGTATATTTATTTATAAAAGAAAGTAATATTGATTAATAATTCTTATTCTTAATGATATATAATTCACTAGTTTGAGCCAAAAGAGAAAAAGGAGGAAAGATAAAAAGAAAAGGCCTTATTCTGTTATAACTAACGTGAAACATCATGGCATGCGTGTGTATTTTGATTACGTAAAAAATTAAGTATATAGGTTGATTTGGTCTCAACAAATGAATGCTTTCTTCGCTGCTGTGTCACCAAGTTGACCCTGTTTTCTTCAAGATTTCGTATTCCCTTCTACATAATTATAATCATAATTTTCTGTTTGGAAAGACAATTCAATTGCATTTTTTTTTATATTTTATGTATGCAAGTTTTAAAAATCGGATATAAAAACACGCGAATGCCAATGCATTTTTTTATTTGCAATGACTTGCTTAGAAAATTTTCTCCCATTCAGCAATATTCATGACTATATTCAAGATCATGACAGCAGAAAGAGCAAAGAACCATATATGGACACGAGGAAGAAGACAAGTATAAGACATTGAACATGATCAATAGAGAAGTTTCCAAGAGGCCCTTCACATCCATGTGATAGCAAATAATGCTTCATCAACTATGACAAACAACTCAATCAGATGAATAATCTTCCAATAATTTGGTACCGCCGAGCTCACAATAATTTCGAATTATTAAAATTGTCTGTTTTCAATGTGTTTGAGCCAGATTGAAATGAACATACAATGCTACCTAGGAAAGCTTCCCATCCTTCTGGAATTTAGTTCGTCAATCTGTCTGCCCGCGCAGAGCCTCAACAAGTGCATCCTTTACGAAAGGGTTTGAAGCAGCCACTCGCCGAGATGTGATGTCAAAATCAGCACCAGACCTGAAAGCATATGAACCATCAGATTTTGACACAAGCCATAAAGTCCTCTAAAGATATGGGTTATGCTTACATACAGAGTAAATTTCATATTGACATGTACTCTTGCAATTTTGTGAAAAAAAATATATATTTCTAATTCTTATATTGAAAGCTGTAACTTTTACATAAAAATAAGAAAGTTCTTAAAAAAAAAATTTATGCAATTTTGAATGAAGGATTTGCAACTTTTTGTGTATTTGTTACACGTAAAACTCATATACATTTACAATATTTTATGAAAAATTACAAAATTTTATACAAAAAATTGTAAATTTTGTAACTTCAGTGTTAAATTTCCACAAAAATTGAAAAATTTTCAATTACGTATCGAAGTATAATCTTAAAGATATATATGGGTGTCATTGCTTAGGGTATAACTTCAATACATTTACAATATTTTATGAAAAAACTACAAAATTTTATATAAAATTTGTAAATTTTATATAAAAATTTCCATAAAAATTGAAAAATTTTCAATTACGTATCGAAGTATAATCTTAAAGATATACATGGGTGTTATTGCTTACGGTAAAACTACTATAGTGCTACCACACAGTGAGACTGGCCCACAAAAATTTTACGATGAAAAGGGATGGGATCTATGCATAATCAAATTACGGAAATTCTGAATCAATCATAAACTGACACGTGTAAACTTATTGATTAACATGTCACATTGAAGTGAGGCTACACAAGTGAGTTTAAGATTAACCTAATGAAGTAAATTTACTTGTAACCTGGAAGTTGTACATAGAGTGCGGCTATTATTTATAATCTAAATTATGTTACAAGGAGATGACTATTGTACTAATACACTACTGGATCTAATTATTGATATATTATTGTGCAACGTGTTAGATTTGACTTTCAAAAAAAAAAAAAAATAATGGGCAATTAAATCTGATAATGCACATGTCATGTATGCACAGAAGTTTTCTCCGCTGGTCCCTTGCAAAACTAGTCCCATTAGGACCATTATGTGGCTGTTACTTCGGTGATAAAATATGGTTGTGTGGGGGGTAAGTACAAAATCCTTGAGCATGTACCATGTTCTAAATCTCGATATGTCCAACAAACAAGATCTAAATTGTCTACAGGATGGATATTCATGCAAATAGTCAGACGGAGTATGTACCTAATAAAGCAAAGACTTTCTAGAACTTCATACTTAATCCCTTCGTTAAGAAAAAGGAAATCTTATAATACTTACGGATCAAACACAAGTCCTCCAGCTTCTCTAACAATGACAGCCCCACCTGCCACATCCCTGAAAAAAAAAGGAGCAGACCATATCATTCACTAATCAAATTAGTTCATTCACCAAAAAATTACAGAGTACAAGATTCATGCAGGATGCAAGGTTCATACCAAGGACCACCAAATCCAAGTTCAAAGGCTACATCCAGCCTTCCACATGCAATTCCACAAAGGTCCATAGCACAAGAACCACACATTCGAAGGGATCTCACCTGATCATAGAGAGAGTAATCATGAAAGTTTATAAATTCACCTTCAGCAGGTTTCTTAGCAAGTACTGGTTTTACGTACCTTGAAAAGCAAGCTATTGATCCTATTTGTACAAGCATCTACTGCTAACTTTTCACGGTTTGTTCCAGCCTGTTCTTTCAGGAGGAAGAAACTAATGAGTATGAATCTATCTTCATTCACAAAGCAACATTTTTAACACAAACCATATGAATGTAATTGTATCTTCAATAATCCCAAGTCAAATATCTGTTCAGATCTATTCCCTTTATCATAAACAGGACCTGATCATTAAATTTACATGCTGGGTCACCGGGGATAAACTCGAATAATAAGTAATGATTACTTGGGTTTTGTCAAATGCACAATTTTGATATTCTGGTGCTTTAATAGTTTTTCACAGATTTACAATGTCTCTGCAAATTTGAACTGAAGTAAAAGAGTGAAAGATGCTCATAATTGTAAAACAAGAACACTTGAGGATGTAATGGGCGACACACCTCAGTTGCAAGAACAGAGCTCATTAGTTCCTTTTGCGAAGATACTGCACAACTTCAATCCATTAGTATCCAGCAACAATTCCGAGCATATTTAAAAGAAGAAATATAAAGTATGCACCTTTTATAGGACTCCCATTCAAAAAAGCACCTTTTCCACGAATGCCGGTGAAGAGCTACATGTAAAAATGCCAATTTTAAATTCTCCGTGCTCAGCAAAAGAATAAAATGAAAAACAAAAACTTACAGTTTGTCATACCAATAACACGATTGAAACGTATTTTTTGAAATAACATATATCCTAACCTAGTCACTTCCGAGTCAGTGCAAAAGATACAAGTAATCAGCCACTAAGTGGTGAGGGACTTGGTAATATGCTGGAAATCCTAAGTTCAAAACTACTCGCCGTCAATGTACAAAAAGGAAAAAGATACAAGTAACAACTGTAGATTATGTGACCAACATGAACTTGATTATAAATACGATTCCAACTTTAGAAACTTTGGAGTACAGGTGGCTGAAACGACTTACATAGCATCTGCAGGATGTAGATTTCTTACCTCGTTCAATATTGGATTATAAACAACACCAACTGTTGGAATCTTTTCAATTGTAAGACCAATGGAAACACAAACAAAGGGAAACCTACAAAATGGTGAAATTTTAGTCAGACTTGTGAATATTTAGGAGTATGAAAGTTTAAAATAACTTATCAGAATGAGTATTTACCCATGTACGAAGTTAGTAGTTCCATCCAGAGGATCAACTATCCACGTAGGCTCATCTGTAAGCTCTGTCGCACCACAAGCAGCTGTAGTCTCTTCCCCAATGAACTAATGAGAAGATAAATTTAATAGAATGTCCGGAGGAAAATTTAGATGGACAAGAAAGAAGAAAATGCTCCTCGTATTGAACTTGAGTACTTGTAATGCTCTGCTGAGATAGAATTGAATAAACCTTATGACTGGGGTAATGCTGCTTGAGATGATTAAATATGAGTGCCTCACATGCTTTATCAGTTTCAGTAACCAAATCAACCTGTGCATCATAGAAAAAGTAGATAATAAGTAAAAGAAAGGTAATGGTTGATCATCTTCATACTGACAATTTACATATACTGCTACTATTGTCTCTGTCCTCTTAAAAGCTGCATAAGTATAGGTAGAATGCAGGGCAGATCTATTTAATAAGTAATGCGAGCAATTGCCCCCACAAACATTGAAAATTTATACACACATATATATTAATTATACATATTGCCCCCATATTTCATAATATTCAGTCAAAGGAGAAAACTTTTTCTTTAAACTGAAGTTTGAAATCTCGTTTATTACATAAACTAATGTACATGAAAAGAGGGATCAAGAATAAAATAATATTTTATTTTTATTTAAATATTTAATTCTTGTAATAATTAAATTTTTTATTTTTATAAGTGTATATCACCCTCGCAAACCAAATTTTTCGGATCCCCACTGGACTGCATTGCGCTGCAGTGGAATCAGAATCTCTTGCTACTACTTCTCCATCCCTCTCCCAGTCCAGAAGAATCAAAACAATCCCAATCCCCCCCTCAAAAAAAAAAGGAAACACAAAAATAATCTAAAATGCCGCCAAATTTCTAACTCCCCTTCTCTCGTGGTTTTCTGTCCCTGTAAAGTTGGCCTCGGGCCAATGATGGACTAATTTTTCCCAATGTTCTCGATTTATGTTCTTAAAAATTACTATTCGCATGAATTAATGACAATGGAGATGAGTTTAAAACTAAAAGATTGGA
Organism: Sindora glabra; assembly: GCA_020226215.1. Taxonomy (NCBI): domain Eukaryota; kingdom Viridiplantae; phylum Streptophyta; class Magnoliopsida; order Fabales; family Fabaceae; genus Sindora; species Sindora glabra. The sequence goes on along the minus strand of CM035226.1, from coordinate 13,447,508 downwards.
AAGCTAGAATCTATGTTTATGCTATGGAAACGGTGCCACAAAAAGGAGAAACCAAAATGCAAGCGCCGTATGAGCAGAGTGTGAATGCAAACCTGTCCTTTGTGTTCGACATGTTTGCTCTGGTAGAACCCTTTACGAATAATCTGCAAAAAAAAAAAAAAAAAATTGGCATGGAAGACATAAATGAAGCCATGAATCAGAAATAGTTGAAAGAAACATGGAGTAACGGAAAAAAAAAGGGACAAAGAAATGAACAGACATCGCCAGCCTTCTCAGCAGCTTCAACTGCAGATGCGAGGAACTCCAAGAGCGAATCTACTAATGAATGAATTAGCAACCCGTAGCACAAAGAGAAAAATTAGGGAGAAACTAAATTGATGGGTCAGTACCATCAGGAGCCATCTTTGAATCGGAATGCGACTCGAGAAAAAGAAAGAAGAAGAGGCTGCTGGTTCACGTACTACACCCCGAGCAGCAAATGCCCCAGTCAATCGCTGAGAACCGCACGGGTTACGTTTCTTTGATAATAATATATCGAGAGTAAGACGCCCTGAGGTGAGAGCCGCTTTGTTATTTAAATATTTTTAAAAAGAGAGGTTTGGGTATATGATTATATTGATATATTATTAAATTTAATTTAATTATCAAATTTTATTTATTTTATATAAAATTATGTAAATAAATAAAACTTAACCATTTAAACTAATAATTTCTTTATGTAATTGATGGAACATAATTATAATTTTAAATTTTAGAAATTTATCACGCTTCAAAAACTTTTTCAAAAAATTACTATCTCGCGCTACGGTAGTTAAATTTTAAAAAAATTGTAATAAACTTCATTTTTTGGTAAACAAAAAAATTGTAATAATGCTAGTGTGAAAGTATCTTTATTTTATATCAATTTTGATTCGATTGAGTTGCTTTTTCCTCTCTTGCAAGTTTGTATAATTTTAGTTCTTATTGTGAGACCACAAGTGCCCCCACCACGAACCATCAGTTTTTGCGAAGCTTCCCTATTTCAATATTTTAAACGAGTGACGGAGGCCAAATTAGTCCTTAAGCAGAAATCCGCATCATGGAATCATTGGAATATGCCAAAGATTCCAGGCCAGAAGAAGAAAGAATATGCCAAAGATTCTGCTACGTTGCTTGCACATTGCATTCACACTTTTCGGGTGAATCGGAACACAGCCTTTTTGGTTGTACAACTTTATATAGTTGCCTTGGGTTTCATGTCAAAACATGTAAAACTATATTTTTGGCGACAAATCCGTACGTGCGCCATTTTATTTTTGAAACAAAACAACAACAACTTATTATTACATTTTTTACTGCCGTAGATATAAAATAAAATTAAGTATTCATCATACACAAAATTCTTACATAATTTATTTTTTTAGAAAAATAGCAAATTTTAAACTTTATTTTCCTTTTACAGAACTTCTAAGATTTTTTGCCAGATAAAATCAGTCTCGTCTTTTTAGTTCCACCAAAGGAACTCAGAAGAATTTAACGGTTCACCGTTAATTTGATGGTTCCATTAATGGGGCTTCGTCCAACTCCACAGTAGGAGGTGGCGTTAGTAGAAACTAGGAAGATTCCTTATCCAACTTTCACCTGCGTATATTTTGTTGGATGCTAAAATGAAAATTCAGACATAATCCACTTGCAAGTTGCAAGACAAGGACACTAAAAGAGGGAGCATTAAGATTTACAAAAATTAGACATTAGGTACACGTTTCGAATCAACCTTAGGACATCAGCATGCGTCTATTACATGGTACATAAGGTAAAGCTTCAACAGATGATGTGTAACAGGAAAGCTACTTTGAGCAGCAAAGCCGCTCAACGAACACAATCGAGATTGACCAACTTTGAGATGGTCAAATTATTGGGTGACATCGCAGTCTATAATTACAACAATGGTATGACTTCCAACACCACAAAAGCCATATACCGCATGTCACTAATTTTGGCAGTTTATTTATCTACCTTCTTCACAACAGTGATAAAATTTCGGAAGGGAAGCATTGCAATTCGAGTGAAATAATATTCTCCTCTTGATGAAGACTAAACGGTTTCTTTAGAAGCTGAGAAATAGTAAGGAAAGGTTATCTTTACATGTTTAGTTCATATTTCAGAGCATAACCCTCCACTTCCTCCCATTCCCCTTCATTTTTTTCTTCTCCCAAACAAAAAAGGAAATGCAACACTGCACAATTCAGTTAGGTAAAACGCTGCAATGCCACTTCACATGTAGCAATTTGGCTCATGGGCGGTCTCTAGGTTCAAGAGCAGCAATCTCCTTCATAACTTGAGCTTTGTCAGCCTCAAACTGTTCATCCTCTGCACAGTCCCAACTAATGTGTTATCACGTGCACCATGACAAGGAAGAAAGTACAAACTCTAAACTAAATGCAATTCTTCCTTACCTTTATCAATTTTGAAGTCCCCCAATAGTCGTAAAAGCTTGCTTCTGTTTGCAACAAGAATGCTGACGATATCAGCTGGTTTATTTTGGTTTGCAGCAAACAGCTGTCATGACTAATACATGTCAATACAAGGTGGCAAAACTGGCAATGATGGGCAGATCATATTCAACAATTCAAAATAAAATGAGATCATAGAATCAAACTACCTTGAAAACGTGAAAGGCTTCTATCTGGATGCTCTTGCTTGACTCCTGCAGTGAGAAATCAGCATGGACTCATAAATATACCTAGTTATAAGGATATTTAAATCTTCAATTAATTATCCCCATCAATCATCTTCATCAGAGATTCAACATTGAACATGTCAGTGTTCAACAACCTAGATGGTAAAGCCACAAAATTAACAGGTGAAGGGTTGATTGCTTTTGCAGAGTTTGTTAACATAACTGATTTTCACTTTGATGTTCTCAAGAGACCAACTTTATAAATCAACAATCAATGATACAACAGATATAAGCTTGGGTGGGACAGGAGGGGGTGTATGATATTAACGAGACATGCAACAACAGCAGGAATAAAGCAAGTCATAAAACATGCCACCAAATTCAATCAATGGAGAGGATCATACCCTGAGAAGGTTCATTAGAATCCTCAAATTGTCTCTTGAGCTCACATATCGTGTCATTACAGCTGAATTTGATCGATCAAGTAACATATCTGCCAACAACTGTAAAAAGGAAAGAAACAATCAATAACTGTGTTGATGTGATTAGAAACAGACTAACACGAGCTGTGAGTATTATGATTACACACACTATCAAAGCAATCAAGCAAACTTCAGAAAAATCCATTGCAATGACAAGGCTGGTTGATTAATTATCAATAATAATTGTAATTTTCAAAGCAACCAAAACAATCAGGCACTACACTAATAAGTGAAGAAGATTTCTTCAAACCTACAATCAAAATTTCAAGACAACACAATTCTCTATTCCCAGGCATCTGCGGGTCTAATTCATCCAATGTTCTTATAATCGATAGAGTCCAAACTTATATCTTACCTTGACAGCTTGTCGCCTTGTTATATAATTGGAAGACTCCAACAGCTTAGAGTTGTATTCAGCAAAAAACTGAAACCCATAACAAAAAAGGAAATAATTTCTAGTCAACAAGTAACTAACATATGATGATAATAGTTCAAAATGCAAATACTAAGTAATACATTGTCGAGATAGGAAGAACCGCACATGTAAAAATGCAAGTTGCCACAAATATAAGATCTATTTGAACCATAACAGCTAATAAGAAAGGGGTATATTAAATTAACAGCTCAGACACTAGAAACTACTCCAGTACTTTGCAAAAAACCCCTTTGCAGAATGCATATGCAATCCATACTAGAGCCACTATAAGTTCAAGGGGTGCTATAGAATTAAAAATGAAAGCCTTCTCAGACTTTAACCATATTATTATCATGTTACAAAAATTTGAATAAGGAAATCACCCACGCACCTCTTCTGGCAAGAGAATAGGAGGACAAATCAAAGAACAACATGTCAATGTGGAAATGCCTATAGATTAATATGGTTACTTTCAGATTTGGATGGGGGAAGGACACCTACCCATTCATAGTTCTTAGAAAGAAAATCAGCCACAGTAGATTTATGTCTTGTCAAGAGTTCCTGCAACAAGATGACAAATATATCATTCACTTCGTTGTAAAGATGCATAAACAAAACAATAATATTGTAACCATCAGTGGTTTTTTTTTTAACTTATAAAATCTACCTTGAACGTCGCTGCAGCATCTGCTGCAATGTCGAAATTTGGTAGTTGAATGTAATCAAAGAACTTCTTCATGTGTGGTGATTCCAAAACATACCTGACATAAAACCATAATGAGTAAGAACATCACAAGAGTTATTCCTGAAAACATGTATGACCTAGACCACAATTCTTTTGTACTTCTACAGTTTCCTGCTCTTCATATGGTCAAAGCTTTCCCCTACAAAATAACCTTCTCATTCAACAAAAATCACACCAAGGCACAATACATGGTAGCACAGGAAACAAAGGTGCTCGTATATGACTCAAAAATACAACATTATGCTCTTAAGGTATACGACCCTGTCCAAACAGATGGTGTTTTCAGCTATCATAATTTATCATTGACTATTTGAGCATGAGATTTAACAAAATAGGATGAACTTATTAGATCCTTATGCCTTACTTTGCAACACTCTGGTGTCTTATGCACTCCCTCAGCATTGCACCATAGTGTAAAGCCATGTCTGTGTTTTCATAACTGAAAAGAAACAGTAGTAAATCACTAGCATACTATACAATAACAAGGAAGATGCAGTTTGATAAATGCAAAATAGAAGAGGCCACATAAAGAAGGAAAAATATGCAGAAAATTATCAAAAAGGTAAAGATAAATAGTTTATCTATGTCTAGTTCACTGTAAATTTGGCTTACACAGTATCAATATTAACTGCGTAAGATTTCTCAAGAGGAACTACAGACTGTGAAGCTCAAACAGGCATCAAGCAAATAAAAATCTCATCAAACAGCCCCTTACCCAGCTATCAAAGGATCCATAAGATCTATATTTGCCTCCAAATAATCAGATGCAATCAACTTTGACTGAACCTGCTGCCTTTGTAAATTTGCAACAATTTGAGTGGCATCTTTCCTGGCCTGCAAACCACAACAGTCCCAGGATAAGCAACTACTGAACTATCAGAGTATAGCATCAAATAGAAGCTCATGTATGACTTCCACCCCGGCAAAAAATGATGCAAGCATATTGACATTTAATACTTGACTGTTGAAGTTCTCTTAGAAAATCCATTACTACCTCTAAGTTCAATTTTGGGAGACATTTGATAAGGAGTCGCAAAGTGTCCTCTCTGAAAAACTCCTGAGTCAATTGTGCACAAGCTTCTGAGACTGGCTCAGATTCACTATTTCCATAGAGAATTGACTTTAACTCCCTGATGTTTTTATATAATTCAGACATCTGCTGTTGAATACATCACATAAAGCATGTAAACATTAGAAACCAGCAAATAAAAAGGCGAAACACTTTGGCATATGTAGACACATATGCACAAATTCAAAACCCTAAATCAGGCATCAGAAGTTCATTCATCTTTTACTCCTACTGCCTATAATAACTGATAGCAAGTCATACACAATTATAAGAGTTTCAATCTTTCATGCCATACCTGATAAACTGAAATGCAGAAGAATAGACAAATTAAAGCAAACAGCATCAGTAAATTATGGAGATATATCATATATAAATAATGTTTTCACCAAAAGAAGAAATTTTAAAATAATAGCCATCAAGAACAGCTCTAATGACTTTTCCCTTTGATAAACGATAAAATCAGCTGCAAGCCATGATTACAAATAGATATAAACTTATTCTAGAAGTATAGTACTCAAAAGGTTAAAGGCAACCAACCAGAAAATATTTTTCACTTTTACTCATTAAAGTTAAGAACATCTGAAGCTGCAGAGCTGTTGTGATTCATGAATCAGGACTTTAATGTTTAGCACACTGCCAAACTATTCAACATCAAATACTCCAAAATTATTATGTTGATCACTGCAGATAGGTATGGGCCTGTTTGTCCTCATGATAAACAATGCAGAATCTATTGACACGCCAAACATATCTATCATCTTCAAGGTCCAAAAATGCAGCATTATAATCAATTTGGTCTTAAAAAGATTAATGAAAGTGGGTTGAGTAAAGGGGGAAAAATACTATCTAGTTATGTCTGCGATCAGAAAGGGGAAAGACCAACTCAGCAACTTGGTTCACCAAACTAAAGTTACTCTGCTTCTTTTTTAGTTACATTGTGAAAGAAGTAGAAAATAAAACGGCAAAATAGACTCAAGTTTCTCATCGGTCAAACTAATTTAAGCAAACTATGCATAGTTAGTCGAGATCCGAATCCAGACGAATCCGAAGCGAAAAGAATGGTTAGCACAGAATGCGATCTGAATAAGCTAAAGCAAGAGGTTGTAATCAAAAGAGACAGATTTATGAGGAAAAATATATAAGTAGGAATTTAGGAAGATGACCTTCTCCTCACGCTTGTTTTCCCGGGTATCAGGATTCCGTTCAACCAAGATGAGAAACTCTCGGGTCTGTCTTACTATATCGGCGGGTGTGCGGGGCTTTGACTTGAAAAGACCCTTCATCGCGTTCAAATCGGAAGGCTCCGAAGAAAGCACAGCTTGCTGCGAAGGCCTCCTCTGCACCACCGCCGACGAGGTTCTGGGAACCTCTTTCGGCTTCGACGCACAGGCTCCTATTGTTACTCTTTGTACAGTCCCCCCTTAAAATAAAAAATTAGGGCTTTTGGCTATCGATTTGAGGTTGGAAAAGAAGATGGACCGGGATTGATTTGTCTGATTTTCAATATATATGGTATTATTTATCTCTGATCGGGAAAATTTCTGGGGAAAATTTCCATGGTTCATGTTTCAGCCTCTCTATGTAGATATCGGAGATAAGTACATTCCAGCCTCCCTTTGTCCGAAATCACTTGTCTGTTATTCGTCATCATTTTCTCTGTCCAAATTTATTCCCCAAAAATTAAAAGCCTCCCTTGACGACGACAACAATAACAACCAAAAACAAAAAAAGTTAAATATTAAAAATCTACCAAATAGATGAAAAAAATTCCAAATATTTAATTAGAGGTGTATGTATTGAACGTACTAACTTGAGTTTAAGAAAATTTTTAGTATTCTAAGGTCCGTTCGGTTTAGAAAAAAAATGAAATTTTTAAAAAATATTTTTTAAAAAAAATATATTTCTAAAAAATAAATTAATTTTCTATTGTTTAATACATAAAGAGAAAATATTTTTTGGTGTTTGGTACACAAAGAAAAATTAATTTCATTTAAAGTAAATCAAAATTATTTACTTCAAAATTATTATAATTTTACTTACTTTTTAAAAAAAACTTAATAAAATTTTTATTATTCTTGGTACTCAATAATAAAAAAATGATTAATTTTTAATAATAAAATATATATTAAAGGTATTACAAAACCTTATATATAAATTTACATAGTTAGTTTAATTAATTATTACCAAATATTATATAATAAAGTATCCATCATGAGAAAAAAGGGAAAATATTTTAATAAATATTGCATAAAAATATGTACCTAAACTTTAATAAATAAAAATAAATTTTATAAAAATAAAAATAAAGCATCCATCATGAAATATTTAATAAATAAAAATAAATTTTATTTATGATCGCAATTACGTAATAAAATGAGAAGGAAAAAAGTTTGAGTTTGGGTATGGATGTATTAAGTAATAAGGAAAATGAATTTTATTTTTTAAAATGGGAAGTTGTTTTCCTTAAAAATAATACAACTTTTTAATTGACCAAAATTTATTTTTCTATTGACTAAAATTTTTAAATATTCAAATAAGGGAAAGTTAAAAAATAAATTTCAAAAATTTATTTTCCTCCCAACCAAACGGACCCTAACTTTACGTTTATCTCACCAAAAAATATTTTTCATAAATATTGTTTACACGTATATTAATAAATAAATAACATATTATTTATACTAGTAGTTAAAAAATCGATGCTTATGATTAAAAAATGATATCAAGAAATTAATTATTATATTAGGCTAAGTCCCGCAATGAGCACAACTTTTATATTTAATTGCTAGCATTGAGTTTGAAACCCTAAACAAATTGTCGATGATAAGCCAACAGAATGTAAAAATGACGTCAAGTTATCATGACTTTCATACCATAGCTGACACACGTGCTATAATGGTTGGGATAAAGAACCATGATTATGTAAGGGTGAACTAACTTCAGAGACTCATCCTTAGATTGTAAATTGCAACTCATTTATATAAAGGTAAAGTCACTAGTAATTGCTGATTAGATATATGGTAATGTATTCATTCCCGAACCTTGTAAACACAACCCGTCACATTATAAGAGCTGGCCATACTTGAAGTCATTGCCTTAAGCATAAGGAGAGGGATGCTTAAAGTAAGGCTAGTGATTAGAGTAAAATTGTAACAAGGTCACCATACTAGAAGGTGTAGCTAGTCCACCTCATTTTCAAAGAGAACAAATGCTTGTTAGGTATTTTAATTTGACATTAGTTTATAGCCCAAAAGAAATGTGAGCTATGTCTAAGTGAAATTTGGAAATGGAAGTCATTTTTCATTTCTTGATTGTGAAGTAAGACTAAGTTAAGCTCATGAACTTATTATCCCACATCAAAATAAGTTAATAGGATACCTTTTTTTTTTTTGCCCTAATGCTGCCATGTAAGAGGAAATGGGGTGAAAATCAAAAAGGGAAAGAGAGAGATGGGGAGTTTCTTTTGCTTTTAGCATAGCAAATTCCCAATAACAGGCCAACACAATAATTTATTAACTTAATGGTAAAGTGTACCCTTGATAATTATGTCATTTTGCTTGGGTTGTGAAGACTTTCAACAATATGGATAGTTCAATATGCTCATTGATGTCTAATCTTGAGATATGGATCATCCAAGGCATATTAGTATGGAGTTGTTCTCTTACTCAAATAAGAATTTGAAACCAAACTTCTCCTTGAAAGAATAGATGGGGCAATTTAAGTAAAATCCAATGTATATCTAAGTTTCAATTCATTCATAGGATATAAATGATCCGAGGGGATCACTATGGCTCTTCTTTTCTCAAGAATCCATATATTCTTTACCAGTATATGGATAGCTATCTTTTAAGCATAAGTTTAGGTTCGAACTTAATGTTTAAATAAAAATAGAATATCTAATAATGTATCTTAATAAACTAAGAACTATAAGATCACACCTTTCATTCTAAAGTGATGACGAGATCATCCCATTTAAGCTTTTTTTTTTCATGCTTTTCCCAAAGGTTTGGAGAAAATTACAATCAATAGGAATTTTTTAATCTTCCCTTCTTAAAAGTGAGAGTGTGAAATTCTTTTTCCTTTTCATAAGGAACAAGAAATTGGATTTAGCTATAAGAAGAATAAAATGCTTGGTTGATAAATAACTCATTTCTTAGTCTTCAACACTTTTAATCACTACAAACATCCTTAATTAATGCAATAAGATGTATCTATTTATATATCTCTTAGCTTGAAAAGAAAGTAGGTTTGAAAAAAGATCTTAAAGTGTCTAAAGTTAGGCTAGAAAGGCCTAATCTTTTAACACCTTTTTTTTCTTCTTATTGAAGTTATTTCACAAAAACTTGTCAATGCAAGGAAGAAAAGGAACAAGCACACTTGGAGAGCATAGTATAATAAAAAGTTATATACTATATTCAAGAAGTATGAATCACTTTTGAAAAAGAATCTATTAATTCTTTCCCAATTGATTAGATTATAGGTGCAACGATTTACTTCACAGGTAAGGTTTCTAGTTCAAGTCCAAGATGACTTAGCTACACCAAGGAAAAGAGTAAAAGAAGCACATAACTCATTTATGTGTACTTCACTCAACTTGAAAGGATATAGCTAAGTAAAGTTTTATTTTTACAATTGGGTGACTGTAATTATGAGCTAGATGTCTAATTATCTAGATAGTAATGATAATATATTGTTCTTAAATGAATGACTCACTTTTTATTAGTAACAGGGAAAAGGATTAAAACATGCCAATAAAAGGCTCTATTAAGAAAAAAAATTAGCTATTAAAAATGTAAAGAGGGTAGGATAAGCAATTAGTCAAATCTAGTATAAATCGTACATGGATGGTAGTTAAAGTCAATAGCTTTTTTAGGGTTTTCTTAACTACGATCCATAAGAAAAAGGGTTGAGTTAGCCTTTACAAATAGCTTAATGCACTATTTCTCTTTAACTCTTTGTATGCTATATAAATGTTTAAAATCACTTGTCTATTATGCATTATCTTTTTCTTTGTTTAAATTTATTCCATAAAAATTAAAATGATTAAAATTATCCTTGTTAAAAAAGGTTAAATATTAAAAATCAACTAAAAAGATAAAGAAGTTCTACATATATAATTAGATGTGTATGTATCAAGCATACCAACTTCAGTTTAGGAAAACTTTCTAGTACTACAATTCTTTTTTTATTTCATCAGAAAATATTTTTCATAAGTAAATGTCATTTGTATATAAACATATATATATTAATGAATTAGTGATATACTATTTGTATTGATAATTAAAAAAATGATACTTAAGATATGATAGTAGAAGAAAGTAAATTTTTTTAATAGAGAAAGTTACTTTTCTTAAATTTTTTATATTTAATATTAAATAAGTAAAATATTTTTTATTTCTTAATTTTTTATAACTATATTTTATAAAAAAATATTTTTCATTAAAACAAACTGAGCTAATAATACTGAGATAGATAATAAATATTTATATATAACTTCTTGGTTTAAAAGTTATCTATACTGAGATATCTATCTCTTGCAGCTAATCTTTATAAAAAAATAATACACTTGTTGAAATTTGTATAGAAGTAGTATTAAGTTTTCAATGTTAATATAGTACTAAAATTTTTTCTTAAGTTATAAACTTAGGGTCCAATTTAATTATTTTTAAAAAATAAAATTAACTTGACTTAATTATAAATGTTTATTCTCGATTTAAAAATGTATTATTTTATTTTTAATATTATTTTTAAAAAAAATTAAAATATTTTTACATAAATATATATATTTAAATGGATAATAAATTTGAATACACTTTTATATTTAAAATAATTAATATTTGTACTACATTTAAATCTTGATATAATTAATTGAATCAATTCAATCTAAATTAATTTGTATAAATATATATTTTGCATGATTGTGAGGTTTAAATAATTAGTATTTGCACAAGATCTAAATAGTTTATATTTATATAATTAATGTATACAATTAATTTCAATTGAAACAATTTAATTGATTATGGTTTTATTTTGTGCAATAAATAAATATGTTATTTTAAATTATTAATTCGATAATTTCATATACATGTCGATAATTAAGAAATATTATGGATAAATTTAGGGTAGGTATTTATAAATAGAAAAATATAATTTTATTAAATAAATAAAAGTGATTAAATTAATTATAAATTGATAAGGAATTAGAATTAAAATAAAGTATATGAGGGAGATTTAGGAGATATTTTTCAAAAATACCTTATTAACCCACTAAAATTATGAAATTTCCATTTTAATTTTAATAACCTAAAAATCCCTCATTTTTTTTTTTGTTTTTCCTCACCATTTTCAAACAATAAAGTTCTTTAACTTGTCCACTCTAATTCACTTATCTCTTACAATTAAAGCTAGATTATATAAGAAATCACCATCAACTTTTCTTATACTTAAGTAAATCTTTTTAGTACTATGTTCTAGGTAGGAAAACCTTAGAAAAGATAAGAGAAAATTAAAGGTTTGAATAAATGCATTAATTTTTCTTTAATTACTTCAAATTAGGTTAGATTTTGTATTATCTAAAGCTCATCTAAGTCTCTTCCACTCTCCCAAAGTAAAGGTAGGTATATAATCTATTGACATTAAAGTAAATAAATGAAAGTGTTCAATTTAGTTGATAGGATAGTTATTTCTTACGATATTTAATGATTAAAGTTATAATATTGTTGTTTAAGTGAGTTGGTGTAGGTTTTAAATTTGGTATTACATCAAGTGGTATGTGATAGATGAATATTATTGCATGTTAAACGTAGGTGTGATTTGGCTAAAAAATATGCATTTTTAAACTATTTTTAGAAATTCCAGAATTAGTCTTCAAGTACTGTGTAGTATGTAAATACAATAGCTTAATATTTGAGTGTTCTACTTAAATATTGAAGGATTCATTGCCTTTTATCTTCAAATATTTGAGTATGCTACTTGAATACAAATCTTATTATTTTGTGGCTTGTGTATTTAAGTATCGTACTTGAACACCAGAGTCTCCTATTACCTTTGCCTTTAAGTACCTAAGTATAACTCTTATGTTAGGAACTTATATTCAAGTATTATACTTGAACACCTAATTTGTTTTCCTAAAAAACAAACACATGGAATAAGAAATCAAGGTGAAATTATCTAGTTGTATGTATGTTAATAGTTTGATTGAAAATGTAAGTATAAATTTTAGTTCTCTATAAGTACCTTTGCCTTTAAGTACCTAAGTATAACTCTTATGTTAAGAACTTATATTCAAGTATTATACTTGCATACCCAATTTGTTTTCCTAAAAAACAAACACACGGAATAAGAAATCAAGGTGAAATTATCTAGTTGTATGTATGTTAATAGTTTGATTGAAAATGTAAGTATAAATTTTAGTTCTTTATAATTAAATTGGATATGATAAAAAATGATGGTATTTTGCAAATGAAAAAGGATGATATGGTAACAAAATGTTAGGAAGTGAAATGATGAAATTTAATAATTAACATCAGATTCAATTACTAGTTTATGAATGAATAAGGTGCCTAAAGGGATAAAGTTAAGTTTGTGAATAAATAAGAATGATTGGAAGGTACAAGGTGAGTTGCTTGCTATCCCTTGTATACAAATTTGATCATGAATAATGATAATGCCTATTTATTGAATTTATGCATATATATGATGTCTAGAATGAAATATAGGGTAAGTATTGAATTATTGATTATAAAATGATTTAACTGAGTAAATTATTTGCTTTTTAAGATATAATCTCACCGTCTTCTTTTAAAATAATTTATAGATATACTAATGCACTCGTTGAAACTTCTCAATCACCATAAGTTGTTCAAGAGTAGAAATACCTTAGCAATGTGATCAAGCAACCATAATTGTAAAAAAAGGTGGACAAAAGTAGTAATTAGGCAACTTGGGCTTATTGCTAGCTTATGTACGTGACTTTTGTTGTAAATAATCACTTTGTTTATGAAATTTGAATAATTAAATCTAATCCATTTTTAACAGTTATGTGATGATATTAATGGATACTGAAAACAGGGTCTACATTGGCTATAACTAGATAAGTTATGACAATAACGTATCTTATTAGTTTAATAAGTTATAAGTTAACACATATAATTGTTTTATAGATTATCTCATAAAAAAATAAGTTCTAATTTAATAAATTATAAGCTAATAAATTTTTTGAATTTTTTGAATTTATTTTTTATTTTTATTAATTTATAACTTATACCTTTAATAAATAATTATATTCCTATTTTAAATAATAAATAAATAAATAATAATTAAGTAATTAAATAAATATCTTATATCATAAATTATAAATAATTAAATTTTAGATAATTAAATTCTTGGCCTAACTTTAGATAAATAAAAATAAGTAATCAAATTAATAAATGTTTCATATCATAAATTATAATTTATTTGATTTTAATTAATTATATCATTATCTTAAACTATAAATATATAAAAATACATAAGCAAATAAATATGCAATGTCATAAAATGTAATTACATTTTAAGTAATTATATTTTTATTATAAATAAAAATTAAATAAACATTATAAAAGTAAATAAATATATAAGATCATAAAATATAATTAATTAAATTTTAAGTAATCATGTTTTTAGCATCTTGATTTTATTGATATAATTTAATTTTTAAATAAGTATGAATTAATTTAATTTTTATAAATTTATTTATATTAACATATCCTTTTATATTATTGTATAATTTAAGTTAATTTAATAGTTAATTTTATGAAATATTTCTTATATCAACTAATATATCAGTTATTTGTAAGAAATAGAATCTATATCATGAATCGGATCCAATATGAACAATAACTAGGGTATAAAAAATATTTAATTAATATTTATGCTTAAGAAAGTGTAATATATTATTTTTTAGGATTAACGTTATATTTATTGTATATAAAAAAATTAATATTTTAATCCTTAAAGTATTTGTTCTGTATCAACTTTATTTTTAAAGTTTGGAATCTAAACAAAATTTTAATCCTTGTTTTAAATAATTAATATTTGTTAAAGGAATTAAAAATTTTACTTGAAATTAAAATTTTAAGAATTAAATTAATATAAATCTTACTTTAAAAATAAAATTGATACAAATTTAATGCTTTAAAAATTAAAATATAGTTTTAGTTAAAATAAAAAAAAAAGAATCAGTGCAACTATGAGAGAAATGTATTATGTGTACATACTATTTTTTCCTATAATGAAAGTCAAATGTCAAAGTTATGGAAATAACACCCTTAATTGTTTAATGGTATGTGATATTACTTTGAGTTAAAATTATGCTTTATTCATTTGTGGTTTTGCTTTTTTTTTATTTATTTAACCTACCTATACTTTTAAATATTGTAATTCATCTATATATGCTTTTAATTATTAACAATTTGCCTACTTAAATTATTTGTCATCCAATATTTAACCAAAAATTTTAATGTATTGTATGTGATCTTTATTTTCCTTAAATTGGGCTCAATTTGATGCTTATTTGCAAATAATTTGGCCTTAGAGAACCTAATTTGACACCTTTTACTTAATAATTTTGGAGTAAATTAAAAAATATAAATCATCAATAAAATTAGAATTTTTTATGTAATTTCATTTTAAATAAGTATCAAATTAAATTAAAATTTAAAAAAGTATAAATCAAATGTAATGTATGTGAGAATTTAATAAATTTTGGAGAAAGAAATTTAGGTGGGTAAACATTAATGATTAAAACCAAGTAGGTAATTTATAATATTTAAAATCATTGGTGAGCTAAGTAAAAAAAAGAAAATATTATGTGTGAATAAAGTAAATTTTTTTATTATTTTAATTTTTTTTAATTTTAAGATTAACTTTTCCCTTTTTTAGGATTTTGAAGTAAAAAAAAATAGTGCATTATGCATTTAATACAGGTTTTGAAATTAAATTTTAAATAAAAATCAATAACCACTATAAAATCCATCCTAATAAATATAATATATTAAAAAATTAATTTTAAATCTTATTTTTAGCATTTAAAATGATCTTGATGCTTATAATACTTTCCTAAAAGAAATTATCAAGTCGTGGACTTGCATACTATACACGATACACTCGTTCAGGTGGTGCCTAGTTAATCTCACTACTTATAAAATAGATTTAAACAATATCATAAATAACTAAGAAAATGTTTTTTCAAATAAAATAAATTATTTAATATTTCAAATTTTTATAATGATTATCCCACTCTACCATCATTATAAAGATATTAGGATCATTTATTACAAGTTAATTTATTCCTTCCATAG
Organism: Sindora glabra; assembly: GCA_020226215.1. Classification (NCBI taxonomy): domain Eukaryota; kingdom Viridiplantae; phylum Streptophyta; class Magnoliopsida; order Fabales; family Fabaceae; genus Sindora; species Sindora glabra. The sequence continues at coordinate 13,431,801 of CM035226.1, read as the reverse complement.
TTTATGAAAGAAAAGAAGAAAATTAATATCAAACTAATTCACTTGTTTTCTATAAAAGTGGTGGATAATTTTTTAAAGAAATATTTGATAAAAAAAATGTATTAGATATTGAAAAATAATATTTAAAATTGAGTTTTAAATTTTTTATATCAATTGAATTAAATTTATAAATTTGATTAATCATCTTATATTTAATGATAAATCTTGATTTGTATTTAGAATCTAATTTCAAATATCATTTTTAGTGCATTTAACATTATGATCCCCCTAAAAAAGAACAAATTTAATGAAAAATAAAAAAGTGTAAAAAATTAGATTTTTCCTTTTTAATTGTTTAGAGAATAAAAGTTGAATCATCATTTAATTCTTATTTTTTAATCTCATTTTTTGAAACAATAAAAAATTATTAAAAAGCAAGTTTTTTTTATTTCCAAAAGGTTTTACCAAAAAGGTTTCCAAATGTTTCAAAAGAAAAAAACAAAATGAATCATGGAAAGGATTCTATTTATAAAAGAAATTCTAAAGAATGAAATAAATTATCAAAATAAACTAAATTCCTTTATTTGGATTGAAAAAAAATCTATAAAGTAAGTGAAACTCAAAAAGATTCAACAATTTGTAATAGTAGTCAAATGAGTTAGGAATTATCCATTCTATTTCAACCTATTATTGGACAAATTTTTCATTGATAGAAAAAAAATTAAGGGATATAAATGATCAAACAAAAACAATCATGAAGCGAACAGAAAAATTTTAAAAAATAAAAAAAGAGGTTTCAAATTTTAGAGATAAATATTAATCATAACAAAAATACATTTTGATGGTAAAAGAGAAAGGTTCATATCCTCTCAAAATATTTGGTTAATATTAAAAAGAAGAAACATTCGATTAATCTATAAATCATGTTTTACTTTTTAATTTTTCATTGAAAGAATATCTGTAGATATCTTTCTTTGCCTCATTAATATCCCTAGCATAAATATTTTTTTTTTGAATATACAAAAAAAATATTAGTAGATACACTTACAATAATGAAAAAATAAAAATAAAAGTGATAAAATAGATCAAAAGATATTTCGTTTCATTTCTATTATAAAAAATCAATTGCTAGTATTGGTAATCACAAATTTTTTTGTGACATACACTATTTCTTACAAGCATATGTATTTTACAAATTATCACGAACCTAAATTATTAGCTCACATAAATATAAGTTAAGATCTATTTCTCAAAATCATGGAATGTCTTTCTTTCTTAAGAATGAAATAAAGAAATAATTTGGGAGAATACAAAGAATGTGCCAATCCAAATTAATACATAAGAAGACTCACATTTCTATAATTAATCAATGAAAAAATTGGTTAAGGGGTCATTATCAATATGATTTATTCCAAAGTATCACAAAAATGGCAAAATAAAATCAATGAATGTCATATGGCTAAAAGAAAAAATGTATTTAACTAAGTGTGATTCACATGAAAGTAAAATGAATTAATTCTTTATAAAAAATAAGAAGTACACTTATTAATAAAAAAAAATTAAAAACAGTAGAGACAAGATCTTTTATCATATAAATCTCTTAATTATGCAGATAAGAAAGACTTACCTACTTATCAATATCGATATCATCCAATAATGACATAAGGAATTATTGGTTGTTGGAGAATTTTAGTTGTGATGTTGATGATGCAAGAGGAATTATTAAAAAAAATACAAAATGAGATTTAACTTTTAGTGCACTCCATGGATAAAGAGGGAAAACTAAATCTACTAAAATAATTATAAAAAGAATATAAAATGTTTAATCATTCTTAAGCTTACATTCCAAACATATGTAAAATACTTCATAATTTTCCTTTAACCACAGTACATTTTTTTATATATTTTTCATTCTAATACAAATAATTAATAAACTTTCTCACCTTATCAAAATGAATCTTGTGCAATACAAGGATTTATAATTCAAAATTTTTTACCAAAGAGTAAGTCTAATTGGGTTTTTTTCTTGGGGAGAAGCATTACATACTACCACAAGAAACACACCAAAAATAATAAAACACACCTAACTAACATAATAAAACTAGCCTTAAAAACCAAAATAGAACCAAAACAAACTAGAACTTAAAATTAAAAAGCATTAGACACATAACAAATTAAAAAAAATTAATCCAACACCCAAACAAAACTCAATATAAAAAAAAACTCCACCTACAAAATAGAAAGGCATTTGTCATGAATTAAAATGAAGTAAATAGAGGGTGGGGTTTTTACAACCTAATCCACGGGACACACACTCTTATTGAAAGAAATGGATAGCTAGTTAGTTGCCTTATTAGTATCCATATGAGTAAACCTTATAAAGAACCTACCTATATGTTGGGTTTCGGATCAACATACGTAGCGAAAAATTAAAATTTTTTTATCCAAAACTCATCAAGAATCAATGCAAAAAGGCATAATCAATGTTAGGATTTTACATTTTGTGTGCTTGTGTTCTTTCTAAACGAAACTTTCAGAGATCAAGATGAATTATGAATCTTATGCTGGCTGGAAGGTACAACATCTCTACAATATCCACGCGGAGTGAATAAAGACTTCTCCCCCTCCATGAATTTGCTAAGATACATCTCTCTTTCAACAATTAGGATTAGTGCATTTTCTAAGTGAATTTAGAGTTTAATGATAGTTAATGTGTTGTACAATGTGCTGCCTTCAAGCTCCTTTTTATAGAACTAAGGCAAACCACATTCTTAGTTCTACTAGGATAATACTTCTAAAAATTTTAATCATTTTTTACAACTATCACTTTATCCTTATCATGGAGAGAGTGAAGAGAGATAGGACTTATCTATTATCCAATATTAGATAATAACATTATCTCATAATATGATTATCTAATATTAAAAAGACATATAGCTATCTTATATTAGAAAATAATATTATCTCATGATATAATTATCTAATATCTAATAATGTAATTATCTGATATTACTTTAATATCAAATAATATCACATAATATATCATATATATTACGTGAAAATATATTATTATTTTAATAATATATATATGTACAAAAATAAGCCTAATTAATTAAATTTTAGTCCAACTAAAGCCCAATTAATCATTGTCTTATTCTTACTCCTTTTGTGTAAACCTGTAGGTCTTTATTAAGTTAGTAATAGCTCATTTATGGACCATAGACAGTGAGTGATATCTAGCAATACATCACTGCCACTCAAGTAGTAAAAATATCTATGACTCAATATTCACTTAATGTGTAAACAACATTTTGCAATATAATCCCTTTTGTAACGATATCCAAATCGAACTAGAAGCATAGAATGCATCATCCTCGTTGACATTCAATTTATATTTTTTGATAGTGAGTAGACTAACTTAAGCAAATGGTTAATATCTCATATTGATTCATTTAAGCATGGCCATGCATTTCTTAATCTCACTCAATCAAGGGGTCCATAGATATCAATATAATTTTCATCTATATCATTCACATCCCTCTGTATGATTCATGAGACACCCAATCCAATCAACGTCTTACAACACATCCTGGTCAAAGGTGATATAGGATGACATCAAAGTGTGTGACTCATCATATAAGGAACTGTAGTGACTTCAAGTTAAAGGACTACATGCATTGTGGTTACATGAGAATAACTAATGATATATGATAATCCATGTAGTTTTCTCATTGCGGGTCGTGCAGTACATTTATTCACTAACAATGTATTCATGTATTGACTTGATATCACATATCCATGATTCATAATCATCAGTCACTATACATGCTATCTCGATATATTATTATTATCTATTTCGTAATAATATTTGATCAAAGGCATTTTAGGAATAGTAAAACTATTCTAAAGATAATTATTATATTAAGTTATAAATTGCGTAGAATAATAATAATAAAGAAATGAAAACAAAATATAATAATTGCATTATCAAGAAATAAAACATAATACATTGTGCATTATTATAATTATTTTCATGATTGGCTCCTACGACACACAACAACACTATAGATGATAAGAGAAGCTTAATATCATTAATGATATGGTTAACCCTCAATTAAATTCTGCAAAGAAAAAGTTCATAGAATTCACCACCTCTAAAATATCAAAGTATATAGAAAATGAGGCATTAGTCATCAAATAACCTAAAGAAACACCTTCTTTGATAAGGAATGCTTTAGCCTCCAAAGTTGAAGAAACTTTAACACTCTGAATTTTAAATAATAGTAGCCATAAATGCCTTTCATGTGATGCAATGAACGGAGGCATTTATATTAACCTTTATAGAGTTTTGCTCTAGAGGGATCCATTTAGAAATAAAGAATTAATTTTGACTCTTAGTATTAACATTGGAAAGGGATTGCATGTTGAAATTCATACATTAAAGCAAAACTTTTAAAGAAAGTGCAAAAAAGGATGGGTTTTTTGTTAAAAAAAAATGTTATTCCTCATTTTCCATAATTGTCACATTGTGGTAGCTAAAAAGGATAAATAGTATCTCTTTTAAGTTGGATTCCATTCAAGATTGCTATATAAAGACCAAATTCAATCCCTTAAGGAGAAGCTATTGTCATTATTTATACAAAGGCAAAAAAGAGGTCAAACCAAACATGAGCTATCCAATAACACCTAATTAAGTAATGTGTAACATATTTAACATTATTCTTACAAATAAAACATAAAAGAGAACCAGTCGTTTTCCTTTTAAATAAATTATTAATTATTGAAAATAAATTATTAAAAGCTCTCTATAAGAAATGTTAACCATTGGTGAATTATCCATGTTCTAGATTATAAGCCATAACCTAAAAGGACCATAAGATGAGGTAAAGCTTAAGGAAGGGAGAAGATAAGAAATAAGAAAATAGTAACCTAATTTGACTAAGTAAGTGCTATTCAAAGAGTATAACTAAACCAATGCATCATATTTAATGAAGTTTGGAATATAAACATTCTGAATAATATTCTTTTCTAAGAAGGATAACCACTACTCAATAAGAAGAAGGTTTTAGTTAATTCCATGCTCACTTAACAATTTAGAAACTTTGGAGATAGGACAGTCAAGAAGGAGGAAGGAATGGCCAATTCAAACTAGTGAAGATTGGGAATCCAAAAGTCCTTCCAAATTTCAATGTTTTATTACTCTCGAACTGCCAATAAATATCCTTAAGCAAAACATCCCCCGTTCAATTAAGCTAATCTAGTCTCACAAAGATCTACTACTTTTCCAAAATGACAGAAGATTTTTATTAGGAAAGTACCTCACTTTCAAAATATGAACCTAAATGACATCAGGATTAACTATGGCTTTCTAAGCTTGCTTAGCTAAGAAAGCTTTATTGTAAAGCTCAACATATATGAATCCAAGGCCATCCACTCTTTTACTTAACGAAATAAACTTCCATAACTTCTAATAGATTCCTTTCTCTTTAGCATTCCTTCCTTACTAGAACTTGATTACTAACGATTCAATTTATTTATAAAGGCTAAAAGGAAATTAAAAGCAAGACATAAGATAAAAAGGGATAGCTTGAGCTATAAACTTAATATGGACTTCCTTCCTTACAGAGGAGATGAATTTTTGCTTCCACTCCATAAGTTTCTAAGAGATCTTATTTTTTACAAAAGAAAGGGCATTCATTTTTTATATGCCCCTACAAAGTGGGAATTCCAGGATAATTCACACGATACTTAATTGTTCAAATGCCCAATAAATTTAGCTAGATTGCAATATTGAATAATATGACATATCCAACTTAATTAGAGTCCTTATATAGTTAAAATTCAAATTTAAAAAGATAATGGTTTAAATAGAAAATTATGTTACGACCTATACCCAATCATGACTAGCGTGGATTTCATTATCTAATTTCTACCAGCCTCACAATTATTTATATCAATTTTGCTCATTGAAAACCTCTATATTTTTATAGGGATTTAAAATTCATTTTAAATTTTTATGAAAAAATAGATGAAGTTTCCTTTTTTTTAAATACTTTTTTAGGGTCATATAGCACAAATCATGAAATCTATGATTTTTATGGATAAATAGCAACATAGAATACATATAATACTATATAACATCAAAATATATGATATTTATGCAGACACTAATAATTTTACTACTAATCTTGATCCTAATACAACTGTCAAAACTTTTCAATCAAGTAATTTTTTATTTTCTATAAATACAGCGAAGCTCAAATATACTTATTTCAATATGAAAGCATTGACAATATAATAGAATCAATTATGAGAATTCAATGGGTATGTATCTATTAACTATACTTAGAATCAATTATATAAAATGATCATAAATTAATTATCAGAATGAAAAATAACTATAAACTAAATTATTTACTTGTAGCTTAATTTCTTATTTCATATTACAAATCCTAGTAATCTCAATTATTCAATTGTATACAATATCATTATCATTTCATACATAACTTATTTCAGTTAGATATCAAACTTTCAAATAGCAAATAAAGTTCAATCATCATTAAGTAATTTCAATCAAATTAAACAATAATATTTAAGGATAACTAGATTTCCATTTCATAATATAATAAAGAACAATATATATAATAAAAATATACATCTACCTTTTAACTTTTAGATCAACTATATACCTTTTATAAACTATCCATCCTTATCCCTCTAGGATCTACCATATAGCTTTCGTAAAAATATCACTGAAAATTTCCCATTCAGTATTCTCATTATCATTTGCATCACATTTCTCAATTCCAATGCCACTTATAGCATGATTCACTGTATAACATACATGCTTAAGCTTAAACTTAACAAATCATAATTTCAATACGATGTTGGCACGAAATAGCTATTTTATCATTATAAGGCAATATCAAAGCACATGATAATATATAACATTACCACCATGTTCTCTTGCATAGCTATAATAATCTTTCATATTCTAATATAGTTCGCAATATATTTTTTCAACATAAAAGCAACAATGTAAACTCAATCACAATCAATCAACAATCAATAAAGGCACCACCATACTCTCTAAGCATAGTCAATCCACATACATATTCATTGCTTATTGCTCCATCAAGTATAATTGTCATCAAGTAGTACTATTTAACAATGATACCTTGCTTTCATCTTAAAAATTGAGAATAAGAAATAATTGCATATTATGAGATAACCCTATAAATATACAGTCAATCAATAATCAGTAAAGACACCACTGTACTTTCTAAGTATAGTCAATCCACACACATATTCATTGCTTATTACTCCATCAAGTATAATTGCCATCAAGTAGTACTAACTAATAATGATACCTTACTTTCATCTTAAAGATTGACAATGGGAAACAACTATATTTTATGAGATAACCATATGAATATACATACATGTTAATGCGTAAATTATCATAACTATACATTAATCAAGTGGACAATCACAACTGTTTAGATTTAAACTATCTAATTATAATTAAATTCTATTCCATATATGAACGTATTATAATTAATTCAATTATTAAGGAAATTTTAAATTTTAAACATAGCATTCAACCAATATAAGTAATATATCAATATTGGGGTAAAATATATATTCACCTATTTCATCCACTTCAGAGTATCCAAATTCAACTTTTTCATATCTTCTTACTTATAAGTTACAATGATAAATTATGAATATATCAAATTTATTCATTTTCTTTCCAAAATACTATTCTGAAATCTAGTCATGATATTTTAACCTCCTACATTGCAACTTTATTATTTTCCCTTAGGCTAATCATAAAAATCCAAAAATATGCCATAATATGAAGATTCCCAAATCAAAACCACATAGATAAAATATTAGGATTTGATGCTATAAAAATATCTATTTACTTCACTCTATCATTCCATGTTTACTACTTCTCATATTCATAAAATTATCATAAAGAATATGAAAGTTCTTCCAATCAAGCATAAAATTGTCAAAATATAAAAACTTTATACTCCAATATTGCTTTAATCAGATTATTTTTTAAATGCACACACTTGCTTTTTTATATTCTTAACTCTATTTCAATAAAAATCATCAAACCACATTTCTTACATTTAGGGATTTCTTAGATCATGCATGAATCTTTCAAAATAATAGAATGTGATATTCCATTAACATTCTAATTACCCTATTTTAGGATTTTATAACAAAATATTCATTTTTTTTTGCATTATCATATGTATAAAAAACACACAAATGGATTTTTTTCTTAGATTGAGCTCAAAATAGCACAAGCATTGATATTTAACATTTCAAAATAGCTTACTTAACTTCTTTAGAGCTAATTAGAGCTCAACAATGGCAAAAGTGCCACTAAAACTTTATGGATGCAAAAAAGGCAATAGCTCGTAACTACTGTTATAAAGCACAAATCAAAATCTCCATTACTCTTCAGGCCTGCCATAGTTGAGAGGAAGCACGTCAAAAACTTGGATAACATGCAATGGCTGAAGCTCACACAAGGATGATAGGCTCCAATCTATTGCATAGCTATTGTTCATAGCTCCTCCTTCATGCCATCGAGTTACTATCATAGGACAACAGCTTACAAATAGTAAGAACACGATGATAGTGAACATACACTAGAACACTAATAAAAAGAAAGGGTTGATCAGCCCTACACAACAATTATTTCTAGTTGTGACTTAAAAGGGAACTTCCTAATGCCATTAGTGGTTGAACAAATAATGGTAGAGCGGTAGTAGATGCAGTGGAGGGCAACGACATAGTTCCAACAAATGTCCACTAGAGAAAGCGCTTAAAAGAGGAAGATAGGGGGTGGAGAAAAGAGAGAGGATAAGAGTGGCTAGGAGGAGAAAAGAAAGAGGGGAAAAAAAGTTAAGTGTTTCAACTCGTTGCTACTCAGTGCACCATAAGTCCAAATCCCCCTTTAGATCCCATTTTTCAATTTTTGTTCAATTCAATCTTACCTATCCTTTTAAAAGAAAATCCATTTCTATAAAATTTCTTTCCCCACCTGATTTAAATCCTTATCTCATATTCAAAAATTACCCAAAGATTATTTTATTAAATCTTAAAAATATCTTTATTCATATTTATAAATATCATAATTTAGTACAGTTTGAATTTTGAAAATATTCTTATAAATCTATAAATTATGTCTAAAAGCCATTTGCCAAAAATTGATGCATATATTTTGAAAATTTTCATTCTCGACTTCATGTGAAAGCCATTAATTTAATTATTTAATTAGATTTCAAAATAAACCTCGACTAAGTAAATATAATTTATCTATCATTATTGATTAAAATAATTATACTGCACATTTAAAAAAATAAAATTTTTAATATTATTTTAAAATATTATAATTATTATATTTCATAAAAAATAGTAAATTTTATAATGACTTTGGAGATTCAAAATCCAAAATAATGTTATAAATTTAAAGTTATTAAATTAAGTTTGATTGGTTACATCTATAAAAAAAATAGATAATTATGAGCAAGTCATCTCAATCCAATGACCATAAAATTTATCATATTATTTTAAATTTTAAAATTTCAAAAACATCGTAGCAAACACTGATGTAAATAAAATGTGAGTAGAAATGTAAACATTTGTCAATGTCCTTGCGAGTATCCATGGGAGAGCTACTTTATACAGGAAGGAGGGCTAGACAGCGAACATGGTTGGGGGAAGTGGCATTGTCATCTTTACACTTGCAATACGTGTTGCAAGTGGGATGCAACGTGTGGTGAATGAAAGACGAGAGATATGAATGGGGACATTGGTCAGGCCATAAAGCCCTTTCTTTCCAGCTTCAAATTCACATGCTTCCGGCTCATATTAAATCAAGCCATTTATTGGCTCTCCAACCCCACAACCTCCTGCAATTTCTCATCAATTCCTTCTTCTGGAACTTTCTAATATTATGGATCTTATTCCCGTGAATTTAACAACAAAGATAAACACAATAATTATTTAATTATATTTATAACATCCATTATTACATATTAAATTTATATTTATAAGGATAAATAGATTTGTCGGCGATGGATAAACTTGGTGTATATCAATCGATTCTTGTTATTTATATCTTATTATTAAAAATAAAATATTATTTTACTTCATATCTTATTATCAAATACCAAATTCCCTGCACTTTCATACGCAATAGAGCTTCAAGAAAAAAATTTAGAAATAAATCAAAGAGAAATTAAATGTTATAAATTTATATATAACTATTAAATAATATCAAACACATGTAAATATAATATTAAATTAACACATATTCAATTACCATTTTAAATTGAAATGCTTCTTCATCATATAATTATTTTTGATATTTAATACATACAAAATATAATAAATAAGCATTTGATTTAAAAAATATTCAAATATTTTTTATATAAATGTATTACATATTATAAAGTAAAAAATTAAAATATTTTTAAAACCTTGGAGTAAGCAAGGCCCAATATAATGAGGATTTTTGCCTCATCCTACGTTTTGTTTCCTTTCTCTATCTTTCTTTTTTTATAAGTGAAGGTTTTCATTTTTCCGTCTTATATTATATATATATATATATATATATATATATATATATATATATATATATATATATATATATCCCACAAACAAAAATTTCTAAATTCATCAATGAATGAATTTAGTGTTTAATCTAGTTTTATTTCTTAAAAATATTATAGATATAAAAATAAAATTTTAAATTTTTTATATACATTAAGTTGAATTTTATAAATTTATCATATTATCATATATTTAATAATGATATTTAATTTATATTTAAAATTTAATTTTTGATCCATGCAATATTATTATTTATTTTTATATGTAATTTTCTTCCAATTATCAATATCAATAGCTTTCAAGATGCATGTGTAATGTCATCGAGATCCAATAGGGGACCGCGCTCGTGATGGATCTGATCCGGGGAATCTGTTTAGTCAGATTTCACAGTGACCTTGAAGTTCACGTGGGCTCTTCTCATTTTTGACGCGGGCTTTTCCCGTTATATTTCCGTTGCTCCCTCCCACCACTTGCAGTCAGATCTCAGACCTCCATTTTTGTATTATTCTTATTTTTTTTCCCATGGTAGGATTTTATTTCGCTCTCTTGCCAAAAAAAAAAAAAAACTTTGAATTGTCTCACGCTGTGTTTGAACAAAATATTTATCAAATTTAAAGTGCCAGAATTTTAAATATTTTCATTTCAATTTCTTTCATTTTCAAAATGACTTGTTTAGGTAACATCACTTGTGTTGAAGAATTTTTAAGTATTTATTTTCACTAATTAATAAAAGGTTAAATTATAATTTAGAACTGCAATATTAAATATTTCTTTTAAACGATATTTTATTTTATTATTTTACCAACTTAAAAAATATTTTAATTGTTTTTGAATTGATGTAATTTATTTTTATATTATTAATTTTTTTTACCTCGCATACTGTTGAAATAAGCTTAGTTTTTAAAACTTGAAATTATTTTAACATTAATATACAAATACCTCTCAAATAAAAAATAGATAATTAAAAAATTAGTTAAAAAGAAAGCCTATGAAGGAGTGAGAAATAGTGAAAGGGAGGTTATAGGGAAGTAAGTAGCGTAGCAAAGCAAAAGCAGGGAGATACTGTGGCCGGAAATTTCTGATTCCGTGTTCTGAGTTGTAATTTTAATTTTCTTATCTTACACAATTAAAATTCTCATTTGAAATACTTGGTCTTTTTAAATTTCTCACATCAATTATTCAAACAAGAAATTTTACAATGCAATATTTTAAATACGAATACAAAATAAAATCCTTCCTCTAAATACTTTATCCAAATGAATCGTAATATTTTTCTTGTAAGCATTTGTTAGGAGAAAAGATACTTGCAAATGAAAGTCTTTTTTGTGATTTCTGTAAAACATGGTTGTGGTGACCTAATTTAAAGACAATAGGAGGATCTTATTTCAATATGTGTGACTTTCAACCCCTAAGTTAGTAATAATGTGAGGCTGTATCTACCCTTCTCGCTAGAATGGTTGCTTTAGGTGTTGCCTTTGATTATGTTGCAATATTTCTTCTTATCTCCCTAGGACTACACAATGAAAAATTGTCACATGTTTATTTATTGCTTTAAGGAATCTGGCCTATTTGCTTATTGTTAATCTCTTTATGGCCCATTTACTTATAAGCTTTGTGCTTGATATCGCGCTTGATGTGATTCCTATATTCATTTGCAATAAAAAGCAAGTATGGATGTGGTGATTATGTAATTCCATATATTTCAAAGCAGCTTAAGTTATCGAATTTGTGGAGAGATATTTTGAAGGTTTGGCCAAAAGTCCTTCTGGCTCTTAGCTGGTATTGGATGGTGAGAATGAGAAAATTGATTGGAATAGTTTATTTAATAGGTTGTTTCTTGTCAATTCAAATTAAGATTTAATTTCAAATAATCACGGGGGAGGAGGTCGAAAATATCTTTGGAAGGCAATTTGGATATGTAACTATCTAGAAAGAGTCAAGTCGTTCCGTTGGCTCTTTTGCAAAGATTGTTTACTAACAAATTAGAATAAGTATCCATGATGCGGAAGATGAAAGATTGCCTTGCGAATTTTGACATCTGGCTTAGGTTGTTGCACCCCTCTTCATGAAGGAAATTCTTTCTAGGGGTGTTGAATCAATGGTTGGACCTAAATTTTAAAAAGGATTTATTACATACCTATATATATATATATATATATATATATATATGCACAAAAAAATTATTAGAAGAAATCATTTAAATATAAAATTTTATTTGTAATTTGAAGTTATATGTTAAGAAAATAACTTCATAAAAAAGTTGCACCCGTAAAAAAGAAAGTTTCATAAAACGAAATCAAATGAATTCTTTTTAATATCATTTTTTACAATGATGGAAAGTTTTGTTTTTAATATAAATAATTTTTTTAAAAATTTGATTATAAATTTATATTTTATATTTGATAATACTTAAATATTAATTTTAGAAATAAAATTACCATTTCTAATTCTTTACTTTAAAATTAGTTTTAGGCATAAAAATGCATTTCAAAAGTTAGTTTTTGTCTGTACAATCAAACATATTAAAAAAATAATTCCAAAAATTCTTTTTTACCATTAAGATTTAGAAGGAGAGATAATAAAAAATATTTTTACACAGAATATGCCATTTTTATCGTATTCCATGGGTTTGGAACCCAAGGTAAGCTGGCTAGCTCTAAGCCCTAGTTGGAGAAACTGAGGTCCAAATCATTCACTTATAAAAGGGCTTTTAGTTTGGAGGAGAAAATTATAACAGTGGCAATATGGTTGCAGGTTTTGGAAATTAACGCCGAAACAGAAGACGCCATTATAAATGGAGTTTGTTAACATAGCGTTGAAATGGCAGGACGTGCTCCCATTTGTCTGCTAGTCAAGACCCTTGGGGTTAATAAAAATTAATTTAGTGGGCCACATTTACACAGTTTTTTGGGCTGCACTAATAGGCCAATTGTGTAATAATGGAAGCAGAAGAAAGGCTTATAACATTGGAAGAGAAATCTGGATGAAGATTAATGCAATAATGGCTGATAAAAGTATAATAAATTAAGAAATATTATATAGCATTAATTGCGCCTGTTATTTGTTATTTCTCCATTCTTATTTTTTATCATTAATCAATTTCACACATATTAAAAAAATAATTAAATTTATTTATTTATATTAAATTTTTTAAGATTATTCTTTATATATAAAATTCAAGATAATTAAAAATAGAGAGAGAAATATAAAAAAATAAATATAAATTAATTAATAGTATAAAATAATAAAGTATTTATTAATAAAAAAAATGATAGATTTAAAAAAAAATTTAATCTTTCATTGAAATTCTAAAATAATAAATAAAAAGGAATAAAAATATTTTTTTAAAATACAATAAATAAAAAAGAACGGAAGAAATAGTAACAAAAGGATATCAAGCACTTATTTTTTATGGAACCATCAAGTAGTGGTTGTGTTGTAATTGATAATAATAAATAAATTGAGAAGTGTGTGAAATTGGGGATAATGATAATAAACACCAATAATGAAATAAAATAACAATACTAATAATAAATATAATAGCAAAATCCGAAATAATAATAAGGATAAGAATAGTACGATTTAACAAAATTGATAAAACTAATTTGAAGAAAAAATAAAATAGCAGCGATAGAGTACAAATGAACCAAAAATAATAAAAATTAATGTTAAGAATTAACATTTAATAAATCGATATGTCAATATCAATTAGTATATAAATAACTACATTAACATATTCAATGTATAAGAAAAGTCTTTGATATCGTCCTCAAATATATAATCAATGGTGAAGCCAGGAATTATGGTTCGAGAGTCGATTGTAATTAAATGAAATTTTATTTTAATATGTATTAAAATGTTCATTTTATAAATTATAATTTTTTGATAATTTCAATTTAAAGTACTGATAGTTTTTACAATTTAAATATAAAAATTATAAAATATTAAAAAATTAAAAAAATATATTTATAAAGGTTATAATACATAAATTATTCATACTATTATAAAGTTATAATAAAAATCAATTAAATTTGTATAAATGTAATTAATTTAATAAAGTTTATATCTGTACATATTTTTTAGGTGTGTATATATATTTTATAGTAAAAATTTTGGACAAAAAAGATTAAAATAGATACTAAGTAAGTGAATATTCTACAATGATTATATTAATATGTGTAATATAAATAAAATTATAAAATTATACTTATAAAGGTTGTAACATACAAATCATTTAGAATTTTATAAAAATACAATAAAAATCTATATAATTTGTAAAAAAATTTATTTAATGAATATTATAAGTATATATACATTTTTTGGAGATGTATAAATGATCATGAAAATTTAGGATAATCAAATCAAAATGGATAGCAAATAAATAGTAATTTTAATGTAATTATATTATAAATATAATGTAAATAAATGGTTATAAATTTTAGTGCACATAATATTTTTATAAAAAAATAAAATTAGAGTTAGATAGAAGTTAAAAAAAAAATTTATAAGCTTTATAAATTTTTTTTATTTGAACTAAAAAATGGATTTTTCTATAAGGAAAAAAATTAACTGTCAACTATGAAAGATAAAATTATTGAAAAAAATTGAAATTAAATGCTTATTTATGCACAATTTTAGACACAAAGTTATAGGACAAAAAAATCCATTCAAACTTTTATAACAAAGCCTTGTAAATTTTTGAAGTAAAATTGAAAGAAAAGAAAAAAATAAATTAAAAATCTCTAAAAAAAATTGTGAAAGAAGAGAAAAGGAGAAATATGATATGACACTTCAAAAAAAATCTTAAAACTAAATACTCATTTATGCATATATCTAGATATCATGATATAAGACTAAAAAAATTCAATCAATTTTCTATAGTAAAGCATGATAAAAAATCTTGAAGCAAAACTAATAGAAGAAGAGAAAATTAAATTAAAAAACTCTAGAGAAATTTTGTGAAAGAATAAAAAAGAGAAAAATATAAGATAATACTTTAAAAGAAAAAAACTTGAGAAAAGGTAAGAAGGAAAAAGAAGAAAGTAATAATTTTTTTTGGAGCAATTAAGTAGTAAAAAATTTTTTATGGAAGGTTAAATCATCACTTTATTAATTTAAGTTAATAATTAATTTTGAATTTAAATTAAAAATATGACTTCATGATTTTATCAAATAATTTTTTTAATATTAGTAATTAATTTCTAATTTAGATATTAACTTTGAACACATTTTTTCAAGATAATCCATCAAATCAAAATTTAAAATTAAATTATTTTAATGTAAGATGATGTTAAAGATTCAAAATTAAATTTTTACTAGAAATTAATTTAATATTAAAAAATAAATGAAAGATAAATAAAATTATTTTTTAGGTAAAAAATCATAAATTAACTTTTTATTAAAAAATAATAAATTGACATATGATGAAATATGAGACTAATATTTTTATAATAGGAGATAAAAAAATATTACAACTAATATATAATATAGAAATAGTGATATTTTAATTGCACTTTTTAAAAATATCTGAGATTTTTTGGACATAAGATTTAGCATAAGAAAGTTATGTATATTTAAAAAAAATAAAAAATAGAAAAAGAGTATATGTGCTTCCCCAAATTTTTCGCTCTCCAGGCTTAATGTAAAAGGAGGAAAAAAAATTCATTTATTACAAAACTGTCAATCCCGCCCAATTATAGCTATGCCTACATTGATTTAGAGATTAATTTTATCATTTATTGATGACTATTTTTTCTTCTTTGATCTTTTTTATTTTCTTTGGTATCTTCTTTGAAAAAAAAACTAAAAAGTGAAAGAAAAATTCTATTCCTTTTATTTGGCTTAAATATATTTCTATCCCTTTCATTCATATTTTGACTTATTTCAATCCCCTAATCTTTAATACTTAATTTTAATCCTTTAAAGGATGTTGCCATTCACTTCCATCCATTTTCAAATCAAGTGTAAAATTATCACGGAAAATCGAGTGTTAAATTATAAAATCCACCTAATACTACCATGTGAAGATCAACTTGAAATTGAAATTGAGATTATAAAAACTCAATATGATTCTAATTCAATGAAAAAATAATTTAACTTGAAATTGATTTAATATACAATTTTTATTTGTTGGACTAACTTAATAAAACTTAACTTATTTTAAGAAATTTAATCTAACTTATAAAGATAATTAACACTGCAAACTCAAAAATTATGAAAATTATTTTATTAAGTAATTTAATTTGTAAAATTTGAACTTAAATCCAATCATTGAAGAAATTTTGATGTATTAATTGCATTGATATATAATATACTATTAAATCTAAACATTAAATTTAGGTATATGATATACTTTAAATCATTAAATTTCATTTATTTTGTATAGTATTATATAGATGAATAGAATTTAACCATTTGAATTAATACTGTATCAATATGGTACGATTGATACATCATAATTATTGCCTTTTATCGTAAAAGTTGACCGTCAAGATGGTAAATTTTGCATCTTTGAATCTACAAGATAAAATCCCTTATTTTTCTTCTTTCGTGTTGTTCTTAATCGGCGGAAGATATTTTGAGACAACAACATAATGAATGTAATATTTCTTTTCCTGAGGGCGTTAATTTGTTTTAGAGAGAGAAATTGGAGAGAAAAGGGTGGAATAGTACTCAATTACCATTAAGTTTCTTAATCCTTGCACTTTCAATACAGGTGGCTTCCAATTTACAGGCCTTGAAGAAAAATCCAACAGTCACCTCCTTAACCAATGATTTAATAATAATTTTATAATTAAATAAAATATTTTTATTCACAATAACAATCATCTTCTATTTTTTATTTTTTAATTTAAAATATTTTTTAAAATATAAAAATAAAAATATATCACAGACACCCATTTCAAAGTTTCAAGTGCAGAGCTTTGGGGAGAAAGACAAGACAAGGTAGCCAAGCGTTGTCTTTATCTGCGGCCCAGGACCCGTGAATTCCGCTTTCTTCCAAGTGTGTCAAACACGAAAATCTATCTCCTTAATCCATAAGTGACTTAGCGGGGCTTTTTTACCCAGCTACTGAAGTTAGAAAAAATTTTATTATTTTTTTTGCCGTCATTATTATTTATCAAAATTTTAAAAAAAATTTTAAAAAAATTTATGATTACGGGATGGGGCTCCTGTGATCAGTTCTGATCATGTGTGGACCCTATGATCAATTATATTTTTAATATTTTTAATTTATTTCTATTTTATTTACTGTTAATTATGTTTTCTTTAATTTTTTTTCATTTTTTTACTTTACTTTAATTTATAGTGTATTCATTTTTTTATTATTTTATTCTATTCTTAATCTTATTTACATTAAATTTGTTTAATTTCAACTTGAATTCATTATTTTTAAAATTATGTAATAATTTTTAATTTGTATCCCTTTAATTTTTTTATTTTTAGGGTTAACCTAAATTTGATTTGTTTTAGTTTATTAAATATTAAATATTTATTTGGTACTAAGTAATCAATATTTTAAACAATAATCAATAATAATATTAATTCTCATAAAATTATACAATACACATAATGTAATAAAAATAGTAAGTATCGTAACATTGTTAGGATAATATTCAGAGTTTTTTTCAGAAAAATAATTTTAGCTTTGTTAAATAAACATTTTATAAAAAAAAATTAAGTCTTTTTGAAAAAAATTTCAAAATTTTTTTTAGAAAATTAATTTTAGCTTATCAAGCTTTTTTAAAAAAAAATTAAATTTAACTTATCAGCTATTTTCATAAAGAAAATATATTTTGAGCTTAAATTTAGTTATTTTAGTTTGAACCCTTGGTTAATATTTTTTATTTTTTTTATTTTAATTATAATTTATTTTGTACTTGTTTTGAGTTTTTTTACATATTTAATGTTGTTTAAACAGTTATTATTATAATAAAATTAGTAAATATCATAAAATCTTTAGAATAATAAAAGTTTCGATAAATACAGATTTTTTACTACTCTATCTTGTAGATTTATAAGTTGGAAGATTTAATTATAGAAAATAAATTTTTATACAATATTTTATCACAACGTCATATATATACGTATATAAATCCTTGGGTATTTGTTTCAATTAATTTTATATTCTTAAAATTAGAGTATAAAAATATATTTCACAAAGTAAAATAAATAAAAAATTGAACGAACTAATAATTCTACTCTAAAAATTAATTACACTCTAAATGACTTATCACTTATTAGGTCCAAAAGTTATAGTTCTCTATCGCATAATAATTCATTTTAACTCCTAAATTGTATTTTATACTTATGGTAACTAAATTATACTACTAAACAAAACATTGTATACGTGGATAAAGGAAAAAAGGACATAACTCTGTTATAAAATACGTTGAATTGAATTCAATTTTCCTGGTGGTCATGCAAAATTTTTTATCAACAAAGATAAACACTTGATTACCTGGCCACATTTTCATTTAATTTTAATAATATTGAACTATATTTTTCGTGAGTGATAATTTTAATAAAATTACTGTAAAAAGTTAAAAATTTAATGTAACTTTAAATCTACAAGAATAACAGAGAATAAGAAAAAATAGGATATTAAGTTAAATCTTAACTAAATTGATTATCTTCAGATAGTCACTAATCTAATTATATTATACATATACTACAATATCACGAGAGTTAACATAACTATTGGTTATTGTTTTAAACTAGAGTAATTAGTATGAAGTGAATATTCAAAATGCAAAGAAAGGTGAATGAAATATTAGTCAAGTAAACAAAATATTAGGGTTTATGTGATTTCCCATAATTACGTGTAATCATAGGTTTAAAATAACACCATAATAAGTGATATCTTATAATACTCCATTAAATTTTAAAAAATACTATAATGAATAGAGATAATCCAATAATGTGATTTGAATTAATGAGTAAGAGTGAAATATAAGAATTTAAACTTGTACAAATTATATACAAAATTGGATAATGCAATAAATGAAATGGGAAAAAGTACATAAATGAGAAGGAAAAAAGGTTATGAATAATTTAAATAAATAAATTGAATAGAATGCACTATTACAATTTTAGTCACCAAAACAATGGCTTCTAGTCCCACACCGAGGGCGCCATCTTATTCGCTGCGGTCGTTGAGCAAGGGAATGGCATTGTTCGTCATCATCATCATCATTGTGTGCATGAGTGGGGCGGGTTTGACCCTTAGAAGACAGAGAATTCAAGTCCCACTAGGAGGACTGATATGATGGTATAGGGTTATCGGGGGTGAAAAATCCTTGTTATTGTTGGTCTAGGGATCCATCGGCATACTCATTATTGAATGCAAATGGGTTAGTCAAAAACTACATCAACAAACTAGGGACTTGTTGGGATGAATGTGAAGGTGAGGGCGTGAAGAACGACGGCTGTAGAGCATAGTGAGGATGCTACGGGTGTGGTGTCATACTGTACGATGGTCCAGCATCGTCGCTTGCAAAGAATTATGGTGAGGCTACATAACTTGATAGACCTGCACCTCCTGTATCAGCCTGCGTGAATTGAGGGGTGTGGAAGGAAGGGACACTTGCTAATGTCATCAAAGGACGTTCATGCGAGATACTTTCATCATTACCCCCCTCTTCGAAAAAATGGGATCCCTAAAAGACATGAAACCATGAGTTCTCCTATCTCGCCTTGACTCGAGAATGGGGGGTCTCGGTAATTCAATAGCGTGATAAGCAGGTTGGGTAGCTATCATGTCTTGATGCTCTCCCAAAGCACGTAGCATGAGGCCATATTCTCGACCCACTATCTCTCTAAATTAGTTGTACCTCTGAGAGGGTGAATCCTCGACACTGAACAGTTGTAGTTTGTCAGCTACATCAGCCTGTAAGGAAGTCCCATTGTTACAATTTAATGTTGGCAAAATTTGAAGATGATAGCACAAAAGTTTATAAGAAATGAAAGGTTACCACAAATCCTGGACCACCGCTAGCTGGATGAATCCACCGTTTGGTGTGCCTCCAGTACCACTTCATGTACCCCGAGTTATGGACAAGGACATCTGTTAATAGTTCAATCAACGAGAGAGTGGTGGGCCATGCATTCTAAGCAGCAATGTAAATGACATGCTCCACGCACCAGTCCTTGGACGTTTTCCCCTGAAGCTGCAAAGTATGACAAGAATCGAGATTGAATGGCTCCTGTGGGATTGACTGCTGCTTACCAAACGGTCACAGCACATGATCCGTGTGGTACCATTCCACGATTTGGAAGTAAATAATAGGGATTGATGCCAACCGTATGTTTGGTGAGAGCAAGAAATATCCTAGTATAAGCTGCTGCACATGGGGAATGTCATAAGGTCGCCATATAATCTGCGTTGCACTAGTAATATGAATTAGCATATCACTTAATTCGAGGTTAGCTTCATCTAAGATAATAAATTAGGATTTCTAACCTCATCAGCCCTCATCTGATCAAGTAGTACCCTGTATTAGTGTGGGGCTGTTACCGGCGGTCGAGGAGACAATCTAGTGTTCCTCCACCTGAGAGTAATACAAGTTGTGCATTATTTTTCACATTATTTTTAAATGTTGTTAGAAATTGAATATGAATATCTTGTTTGATCCATACCTAAAGCTCAATAGTGGAAACATGGGGTAGACATCTAGTTGATGGTTTGGATACGGTGGTCTCATTGGTGCTAGGATAGGAAATCGATCCCACGTCCATAAATGCAGCAGGTGTAAGCACCCCCCGATATTAATTTCATCATATTTTGTAACAGTGCATAACTCTCTGTACAAGCATGCCAAAACTGTTGACCCCCAGTTGTATTGGCCAGCATCAGCAAAATCTGCCAACAATGGAAGATATATCAACAGCATCCTGTGACCTGAGGTGTCTAGCATGAGGTAGCCGCCTATGAGCCTGAAAATGTACGCCCATGCAAAGCACCGTATTTGTTCTTCTTCTGCATCACTTGACAAGTGTGCGAAGGTAACCACTAACCAAGTAATGCTCAGGTACTGGCCTTGTAAACATTCATCAGGCAGTCTGACCCTAAGTAAATCTTTATATATCCTCAGTCAATCAATTCTGGTGCAACCAGATATGGGTACGCCCTCACACAGTAAACCCAACTGGATGGAGACATCCTACAAGGTAATAGTGCACTCCTCCGTAGTGGTATGAAAAGTGTGTGTTTCCGGGCGCCATCATTCAACCAGGGCAGAGAGGTTGCATTGAAATCGAAGTGCCCAAGCCAATTAGTGCCATAGAATACTGCCTGTTGGAGATACGGCACAATTATTACTGGTGGATCGAAAAGCTGATTCTGATGCACGACACGTCTTAACTTCAAGATTCAATCCCCCTGTTCATGTCAACCAAAGAAATAGTTAGCCCTTCCACAAATAGATAATGACTGGTAAGGGAATAAAATTGACTGCAGGTATAGCAGAGACTCATCATCTAGCCTAAGTGTCACAACATGACGTTGGTTGGTCATTTTATTTAGAAGCTATAGACTACATCGAGGTGGATGTGTGTTATCAATTTCATAACAATTAAACCACGCAAGAAGACTAAAATGACTCAATAAATAAAAATAGAGCAATATAATGAGACAAGCATACTGAACTGTTTAGATACAACGACTGATTTAGTTCATTCCAATATACATATATATTTTGCATTGTTAAGACATAATTGCAACAATAAAAAATAATTTATACATTGCCACAGTCAAGGTCGAAATCTTCGAAACATTGAGGGATGCATAGTCCATTGGCGTTCTTAGGGGCCTTAAGTGTCATGGCATATTCCATTGACTGGATGGACAAGTTGCGTGGTTGTGGCTAGATTGACAGCACAACCCACACCTATGTGGTTTTGATGGACCCTCTATCTAGTCCATTTCGTTCCTTATACGTGAGGAACGAGGACGACCACCAGGACGCATCTGTGCAAGATCTGGCACAAGTGTCATTGGCCAATGCTCCATACTGCCTATAGGACGAAACTCATAGCTATAAGCCTGCGCCATTGTCTTTAGTTGGAACACAAGATCGATAAACTGTAAGGGATCCAATGCAACCTTTGCACATGCTACGAACACATGTTGACAGGGCCAATGCTCTACCTGGAAGTCACCACAGTCACATGTTCTCTGGCCCAGGCTAACCTTGCATGTTTAACCAAACTGTTTCCATATCGGGTTATATGGCTCTTTTACCTTGAAAGCTGAACCGAGGCGGTCAAAACGTCGAACATGACAGGCAGATGCCTTCCGGGTGTACTCTTGAATCTTTTTTCGTATGTCTTCACTGAACTCCTCTCCTGCCTATAATTGTGTTGCAATAATTTCTGCTTTGTTAACGAAATATGCATTTGTTCGATACAATGTAGCTTTGACTAGCCTGGTGATTGGTAAATGTCTGACCCCTTTGAAAATACTATTAATACACTTAGCTAGGTTTGTTGTCATGTGACCCCATCATTGGCCTCCATTATCGTAAGCACAGCTCCATCGACACCTTGGGATATTATCAATCCAGTCTATAGCTCTTGGTTGCAATTAGCGCAGTTCATCTAGCTTGTTATCTAAAACATATCGTTCATATTGATAACCTGTATTCAAAAACGCTATCATTGAGTAAGCAATAATCATAACAGACAATGTCAATTAAGGATGCTATTAAAATTAATATGCACCAATGCTAGTAAACATCTTCTTCAGCCATGCCATCTTAAAGGTTGAGTTGGGGTTGCTAGCGATGTGTTGAAGACAGAATGCATGATAACCGTAAGGGGGTTGCCACCCTACGCGTGGGTTTGTGATGGTAACTAATATTCTGGGATACTTATTTGAAATTAGGCAAATATCCTACCTATTTTTAACAATACATCGTCGAACATAGGATAAGAACTAAGCCTATGTATCATTAGTTTCTCCCTCTATCATAGCAAATGCAAGAAGGACGACCTTTCTGTCATCATCTTATGACGTCATCATTAACAAAACCTTTTTGTACCTTTCATACAAAAAAGTGCCATCCACTTGGATTATCAGCTTCAAATGGGCAAAGGACTCGATGCATGGTCTAAAAATCTAGAACACTCGATGAAACAATGCAACCGGCTCATCTGCAGAACTGCTTAATGAGCATTCCTGAGTAACAAGCTCAAAGTAAAACCCAGGATTGAAGAGACGTACTGCTGCCAACCATCTAAGTAGTATAGAATACGATTTCTCCCAATTCCTAAAAGCAAGAGCGATAGCTCGTTATTTGCCCTTCCACGCCTTCCTATATGACAACCAGTATCCAAAAATACTATGAATTCGCTCAATGACTTCTCGGATGGATATACTTGGGTTCTTGGTCACCATAGCCACAATGTACGATAAAATGACATCTGCGTCAAGTTTTGGATGATCTTGGGAAAAAGACGCAGACACACATGTGTGGAAACCATTATATTTTGATATCCGCCAGTTATCCTTCCTCGGCTTATAGCATGCTCTGATCCTCTAGTTACAATGAACACCATAGTAAGAATACTGATACTCTTCGTACTTGGTCGAGGAGTAGTACACACAAAATGTGTGGTGAGTTCGCACTGAGTATATCTTCACTGCACGATGAAACGCCTTTTGGTTCATATATTGTAAACCCATATATGACTCCTGGTTATCATTTATATTTGTGGCATCTCCTACTTCGAGGTAATTGTGGCTAATAGCAGCATCTACATTTAATTGTGAAAAAAAGACAGTAGTCGATTCCATGAACTGGCCTCCTAACATTGTTGGGAGTGTATTGGTGACGTCTTTTTCGCCATCATTGTCACTGTAATCGTCACCATCACCATTAAATCCCTCAAGAATGGAGTCATATGCATCTTAATCTTCGAAATCGTCCATTATGTCCTTTATTTTCTCTGGGGATGAGGGGGAGTGAGAAAAGCTAAAGTTTTGTTGAGAGAAACATGGCTCCGAAGTGTAATCAACAATAGGGCTGTGAAACTACTGACCATAGTCAATTTGCCTGTTTGTTGGTGATACGCTAGTCATGTACAGTTCGTAACATGAGGGTCTTCCAATAGTGTCGTAACGTTGATTGGTGGATGATAGCAAATATGGAGCACTTGAGTCAACCGACTAACTTGCTATGTTCAAATCAAATCCCACTGTTCCAATATGTGCACACACTTCTGGACATGAAAATTGAATAGGAAACCTCGCATTCACTTCCCACGTCTGCTGAATGTCCTCATTGTCTTTTAACTCACACATATTATATCGTGTCAGATTTAGCGAAAGCGAATGTCTGTATATTATCTCGGTTACGACTTAGTTTTCATTAAGTCGTAACTTTCGTCCAACTATATTTTTCAGAGCATCAAGGGTTATGTCTGAATTGGTTGAAATTACTTTGACCCTGAGGCACTTAAAGGTATCGCCTTCATCCGATTCATAAATTTCTCAATTCTTGTAAATACAAATATTTTGATCCCTAGAACTCATTCTGATTCATACCATAGTCCGGTTCAAGAGTCATCCCAGAGATAAATTTAATAATGATTGAAATATGTATCATAATTACAAAGATGACTACGCAATTACTCGTAACTTTATAATTATTGTGAACTAATAAACTAATTACCTCACATTACAATCCTATCTATTAACTTACACATCTATTACTACTATTCACTTAAATTTTATAGTTTAACATTTGATTAGCCTCCTGAATGCTACATCCAAACACATGTGTAGATTTTTTTATGTAGAGGAACTTAGAATTTCTCCACTCTCTTAAGTATTTTATGCAGTAGGAATGATAATTATTTTTTTGTTTTAGGAAGAGATAAATTAAAAAAAAAACTCGTATATAGATAATTATGTTTGTTTGGTTTGTAGAATTATTGATCTATATTTTCTCTCTTCAATGTTTGTATTTTCTCTATGAGCTCTAAATTTATTTCATCTTTAATGATTGTTATAATGTAGTTAATTAATATTTAAATACTGGATGAATTTTAATTCTCCCTTAATATTACTATTTACACTTACCCAATAGATAGATAATACTTTTGAGTATGAAAAAATTTGAATAAAAATATAATTTTTATAAATTAAATCTTCCAAGTTTTAAATTTATAAGAGAGGAGGAAAAATTTTGTATTTATTAAAATTTTTATTATTCTAAAGATTTTATAATATTTACTAATTTTTATAATACTAATTAGTGTTTAAGCAACATTAAATATGTAAAAAAATAAAATAAAATACAAATTAAATTAAATTAAATTTTAAAATCTAAAAAATTAAAAAAAGTGAAAAAGAATTCAAACTAGAATAGCTAAATTTAAGTTCAAACTAGCTAGAATTAATTTTTAAAAGAAAAATATAATTTTTTTAAAAAATTATAAGTTATTATTAATTTTTTTTTAAATCAAAGTCTATTTTTGTTAGGTCTAGTAAGCTAAAGTTTTTTTTTTAAAATAAGGTTGATAAGCTAAAATTAATATTTAAAAAAACTATTTTTTTAAATATACTGATAACCTAAAATTAATTTTTAAAAAAAAAGATACTGATGAGTTACAGTTATTTTTCTAAAAAAATAGATTTTTTTTAAAAAAATTCAAAAAAAAACCAAGTGATGAGCTAGAATTAATTATTTTATGAAAAATCTATTTTTTAAACATACTGATAATCTAAAATTAATTTTTTTCAAAAAAGTTTGATGAGTTAAAATTTTTTTCTTAGAAAAATAGATTTTTTAAAAAATATATTTTTTTAAAAAGGTTGATGATAAGCTATAATTAATTTTTTTAAAAAAATATATTTTTTAAACATACTAATAAGCTAAAATTAATTTTTTTTCTAAAAAGTCTGATGAGTTAAAATTATTATTTTTAGTTAAATAGATTTTTATTTAAAAATATTTTTTAAAAAAATGTTGATGATAAGCTAAAATTAATTTTTAAAAAAAATCTATTTTTTAAACATAATGATAAGCTAAAATCAATTTTTTTAAAAAAGTCTGATGAGTTAAAATTATTTTTATTAGACAAATAGATTTTTATTTAAAAAATATTTTTTAAAAAAAAATTTGATAAGCTAAAAATAATTTTTTTAAGAAAAAACTATTTTTTTAAACATAATGATAAGTTAAAATTAATTTTTTTCAAAAAATTTTGTTGAGTTAAAAATATTTTTTCTCAAAAAATTAGACTAAGTGAAAATTAATTTTTTTGAAAAAAAATTAATTTAAAAAAAAAAGAATGATAAGCTAAATTTAATTTTTTTTGCAAAGTTTGTTTAAAGAGTTTGATAAGCTAAAATTATTTTTTTTAAAAAAAATCTGATAAGTTAAAATTAAGTTTTTTAAAGAAATGTGTTTAACAAATACTAAAAATCTTATAATGATTTCTTTTTAAAAAAAATTCTGGTCACGGGTCCCCCATCTTATGACCAATTATTTCTGAATAAAAATAACTTCAAAACTGGTAATGAGAGAGAGAGGCCCAACCCACAAAATATTTATTAACAAAAATTTATTATTATGAATCTTACTATTTTTTCAACCATTTGTAACCATTTGAGTTTTTAATTTTCTTTTTCAGTTATGCAAAATCCACAAACATGATAATTATAACCATAATGATTTGCACAAAATGCATAATGTAATCAGACTATAAGCATAACAATATACTCGAAATTAAAATAATAGACACAAGCATCATAATAAAGGAATATTAAAATAATTTAGATACCAAGAACAAACCGATCACATGGATTAATTCAATCATAATTGTAAAAACATGATCAATCAATATAACAACAAACTACTTACGATCTCTACTAATAATGTCAATTATAATAAGAAAGTACTTGTAAAAATCTTTTTACCAAACATTTAATATACTTTCAAATAACCTGAAAATACTAGATAACATTAAACTAACAGATTTTATTTTTTAAAATAAATTTACATGTAAAATGAACTTCCCAAATTTTGCAATCACCGTTGAAGATCAGATGTTGAATTGCTGAAGGAATGTGCCCGGAAGGAGGTTTCTTCACTGCATAAGGGCATGGCGGCTGGAGGGGGGTTTTGTAGACATAAGGTTGGTCACGGGTGAACAGGTGGGAGACACGTGGTAGAGGGAGATTGGCTGGAGTCATTAACACGTGGCAAGCCCGAGTGCATTGGGGACACGTGGCGTCATCGCGATGTCTCTAGCAGGTGGGTTGGACGCGTGGCATGGTCAGAGGGCCTCGCGGGTCACAGAATGTGCAGGTTCGTGATCAGTCACTGATCACGTTTCATCAGGCTACATGACCATGTCTGATCACGCTTAGTCTGACGACGTGATCAGCGCTGATCACGGCCTGACCTATCACGTCATCCACACTTTTTTTAAAAAAAAATAAAAAGTAAGCATTCTAGTAATTAACTTCTGCGGCGCAGCTTTTGGATAATTACTTTTTCAGACTTCAGTATAACGGTAAAAAAGTCGACTTAATGGTATATTGTACATTATTAAATTTAATTTTTAGAAAAAATTAATAAATTAATTATATAATATATTATTAAAATTATTAATTATAAAAAATAAATAATATTTAATAATTAAATTTATAGATGTGTTAAAATTATTATTTTTAAATTATATTTCATATATATTAATTATTAAATTTAATAATGCTAGTGTACTACTATATAAATAATGTATTATGAAAATTTTTAAATGATAATTCGGAGTTTATAATAAGAAGTTGCCTATGATACATCACTTTTAAATTGATGTAAATTTACACTATTTAATTTAAGAATGAATTATAAGCTAAAAAATAAAAGAATTATTTTAAAAATAAATCTAGATAAATTTAAATCATAAACTTATTAATACAAATTTATGTCGCCTTAATAGTGATGCACCTAGTTGATTTCTTATAAGACAATTTTAGTATATCCAAAGTAAAAGTCTGTATATCGATACCTAAGACATTTATCTTTATATTTACTATTAAATTAAAATATTATTTAAATTTACGGTCAAGAAAGACAGATAAGAGAATGGATTAACTTGTAAAAAATAATGATATATTATTTTTTTATTTTACCCATCTATTTTAACTTATTTATAAATTTAGCAATGATTTAAAATAAACTTTTATAGTGGGCTATTAATATTGGGCTAATATTATTAAATTATTAGTGATTTATATAATAATTTATTAGGTTATAAAACATATTCAATAATTAATACTTGTAATCTTGATATAAATTATTTATGTTAGATTAAAATTACAAATGATAGATTATATATATAATATATTAAAAAATTTATAATAAATTTTTTATACATAAATGTATTTATAATTTTAAATGTTAACTTTTTTTTTTATAAAATGCAATTAAAAAAAAGTGTGACAAAGGATATTTTTTACTATGGAACTAACAACAAACTACTCAAATGTAATTGAATATAGTATTTTTAAATAAAAATTGAACAGACAAATTTTCAAAGTTGTAAAAAAAAAAGAGTATTTTGTTTTAATCGTTTTTAAATCTTATTTGGAATAAATTTACTTTTTAATTGTTTAACAATATGCAATATTTCTCAATGAATTAGTTTTATTATTTTTTTAACAAAAATGTTTATATGTCATTTAAATTGACATCCTTCGTGATTTATATAAATTATATTTTTATAACAAAAATATAATTTTAACTTTAATCTTTACTAAAATTTTAATTTTTCTCTTAAATGTTATTTGAACTAAATTCATTATTTAAATTTAAAAATATTATAAAAATATTGATGAAAATGATCTTAAATTGAAAGAGAAACATAATGTATCTAAAATTTAATTAAATGGCATTGAAGAAGAAGAAGAAATGTCAAGTAAAGAAAACTAATCATCATTAGAACACATAACAATTAAAACTTTTATGCAAATTAGCATAAGGAAAAAGTTACGTATAAAAAGAAATATTAAATAAGATATATTAAAGACAAGAATAAAACTAAAGTTTGGATGATGATGATGGTGTAGGAGGAGGAGGAGGATGAAAACACATATATAAATAAGTTACTTAGAGTCATATAAGCTTACCATAAAATAAAAAAATATTTTATTATATAAATGAGTTAATTTTGTTAATAATATATTGAATGTATTTTAAATGTTAAAAATTTTAATAAGAAAATGTCAATATTATATTTATCCATGTATTGCATTTAAAAGAAATATTCAATTTATATAAATGAATTTTTAATTTATTTTAAAAATATAATTTTTTTTGAAAAAATTCATATATATGTAAAATAAAGTTTGACTTAAATATTTAAATCTATATAGGAAAATTTTTTTTGGCTCAACGTATTTTTATAAACTCACAAGTTTATTAAAAAATATGGGGTAGAAATAAAATTAAAACAAATTGAAACCTTAAATTATAAAGTTTATAAATAAATGAATTATTTGAAAACCTTTTTCATGTATAAATATGTGTCATTTATTTATAAATTTGTCAATAAGTTAACATTTTATTAATAGAAATAAATAATAAATTTAAAAAAAATTAAAGTTATGTATTTTTCTTTATTCTTTTTGGGCCATTCAATACATATGATTTGCATATAAATTATTTATATTGAGCTAAAATTATAAATGATAGATTATGTATATAATATATGAAAAATTTTATAATAAATTTTTTTATCTATGAATGTATTTTTAATTTTAAATGTTAATTTTTTTAAAATTTTCTATTCTCAATGAAAATAAAAACAAAAAATAATTAAAGTAAATGTATGAATTTTTTTATTTTGATGAAAAATATGCACTTCTAAATTTTATATACAGAGGTATATGATATTAAAAAAATAGTATTACTGATCTTAATATTTTTTATATTTCAAGTTTGTTCTTCGTCAAATAAATTTGAAATTACAATGAAACTTTGTAGTTTTTATTTTTCTTTTTAAATTTATTTTAAATTTTTTTATATATATGTAAAATAAAATTTGGCCTAAATCTTTAAATTTATATAGGAAAAGATATTCGAAACTAACTTATTTTTATAAACTCATAAGTTCATAAAAAAATTTGGGGTAGAAATAAAATTAGAATAAATTTAAACTTAAAATTATAAGGTTTATAAATAGATAAATTATCTAAATTTTTTTTATATTATTTATTTATTTATTTATTAGTAAAGATAACAATACTCATATTTTTAATCTGAATATATAAAGATCTATGCTTTCTTATAATAATCCTGAGTTTCTACAATTCTTTCTGACACGGGCCACGTCCACGTGTAATCTTGTAGCCGCCCCATTCCCCATTTTTAATTTATTGTAATTTTAATTTATATTTTATTATTTAGGGGAGTGGGTAGGGGCGAGGGATGAGTGAAAGAGCCAAGAGGTGTGGGAGGGCCAACTATAAATACTTGGGGCTTTCGTTTTTGTTAGCCCATTAGTTTTTACACTTTTTTTTAATGTTTTACACTTTTGCTCTGGTTATTTGTTTTGAGCTTTTATTCTTTGAATCCAGTAGTTTATATTTTTATTTTATTATTATTTATTTATCTAAATATTAATCTCGATTTATACGGCAATATGATATGTCCAATTGCTAATTTTTCATTTTTTCATTTTCTTTTTCTTTTTACTCCTTATTACATCTCTTACTTCTTTTTATGCGAAAACAAATAAGCGGGATTACAATACCCATGTTAATTTAACATATTCTTACCAAGGACACATGACTACAACATTCGGAAGGGATAAAGTAAATTAAGTTTCAAAGACAAATAATAAAAATTCGAATTTGTTATTAACTTTAATGTATAGCTAGCTATTAATTAGTCAAAATGATAATAACATGTGCTTGGTGTAATTTATATAATTGATTATTATCTAATAGACTAACTACTAAAAATAATAAGAATTAGTATACAGTTAATAATTCAATTTAAATAATGTAATATTATGAATAAGTATTATTACAGCTAATCTTCTGTTTATCATTCATTTGTTAGTAATTATTTAATATAAAATATAAAATAACGTTAATATAAATTATTCATTACATGTTATGAGTAATATAAATTAGTTACAAATTTTTTACCTTATAAAGAAATAAATTTAAATTTAGAAATTTTATCAAATTATCCAAACTCTTCATTGTTAGGTTACATCGAATGGCATTAAAAATAATCTTAAATTTTTTACCTAAAAATAAAAAATTATTTATTAATATTTGATAAAAATAAAATATACTTAAAACGGATTAAATTTTAAGTCTTAATGAACTACAAATATAATTATACAATGCTTGTATAACTTATTACACTATCACTTTTATTCATTTTTAATTTAAAAAAAATAAGTTTAGCATATTGCTTGGTAACAATAAACGTTGTTACAATAATGTACACACTTTATTTTTTTTAAATAACAGTACGTCTAAAATAAATTTAATTAACAGTAGATTAGTTTTAAAAAAAGTACGTTAGAAAATAATTTTTTATACATTATTTAGATGAAAAAGCTCAAGTAATTTTCAATATTTAGGTTTATCTTGTTTTCAAAAAAAGAATCAACTTTAATGTGTGAAATGGCTGAAAATAATAAGATATCGCATTAAAATGTTATTAAAGTACAAAAATAAAAAATGAGAAAAAAGATAAATGTTAGTAAAGTTAAATGAAAATAAAAATTTATCACACATCAAATTATTTTAGGAATAAACATAAGAATATAGCAAATGATACAAACATTAGGTGTAATTATATTTGTAATTTATAGTAACCTAAAATTTAACCCATATTATATGTATTTTTCTTTTTCATCAAATGTTAACAAATAATTTTACCAAAAAATTAATAAATAAATTTTAATTTTACAGTAAATTAGATTTGGATTTTTTAATATCATTAAATGAGAAAAAATATAAACGAGAGTTAAAATTAAGTGAGAATAAAAATTTATCACACATCAAATTAATTTAGGAATAAAAGTAAGAATGTAACAAATGATACAAACACTAGGTGTGTTATATTTGTAATTTATTGTAACCTAAAATTTAACCCATATTACATGTATTTACGTTTTCATCAAATGTTAACAAATATTTTTGCCAAAAATATTAGTAAATAAAGTTTAATTTTTCAGTATATAAGATTTAGGTTTTTTTTAATATCATTAAATGTATCCTCACGAGTTTGGATAATTTAATAGAATTCCAAAATTTAAATATATTTATTTATAATATAAAAATATTAATTAATTTATGTTACTTATAATATGTAACAAATAAGTTATATTAATCGTGTTTTACATTTTATATTAAATAATTTCCAATAAATTAATGATAAATAAAAAATTAATTGCAATAAATACTTATTTAAATACTACATTGTTTAAATTAAATTAATAATTCTATAATAATTGCTATTATTTTAATAATTAGTTTATTAAACAACAATTAATTACATAAAGTACATAGTCATGATTATTTTGACTAATTAATGGGTAGTTAAATATTAAAGATTACAAGAGAAATTTGATTATTTGTTGTTTACCTTTAAAACTTGTTTATTTTACCCATTTCTAATGTTACCATGTGTCTTAGGTAATTATACATTAATTTAACCTGCATAATGTAGTTTAAACCTTATTTTTGTGAAAAGGGTTTTTGTATTAATTATTGATTTTATGTGTTAGTGCTAGATGTATATGTAAGAATTAAGAATCTAGTGTTAGATGTAGCAGAAGATATAAAACTTCTAAGAAATATCAAATGCTAATTTAGTTAAAAGTTCCTAACTATTAATTAGTATTATTGATCATTATGAGAATCTAATTAATAAATTAAAGGAAAAAATTTACACTTTATTTACTTATTATTTTGCTGATATTCACTTAATTCATTTAAATTTTCAAATGTTACAATTTGACTACTTGTGCTTTTTTTCATTAATACTTAATCCACCTAAACTTTTTTCATCCAATTTTTAACTAAACTTTATAACATGTTAGTTAAATAAATTCAAATGAAATCAAATGAGAGTAAAGTGTAATTTTTCTATATTTATATCAATTAATGTAAAGAATTCTCAATATGGATCAAAATATATTAGTTTTATTTTCTTATTTTAATGGCACACAAATGATAAAAAAATTCTATTATAATACATGGCACATGTAAAAAAAAAATTAAATAATACTCTTAATGTTTATAAATAAAAAAATCCATTTATTTTTTTCATAATTTTGTAAAATATATGAAAATAACATATAGTTTATAGATTTAAATCAAGGAAATAGGTTTAATATTTTTTAATCCTAATTGAGAATTCTAAATATCAATTTACATAAATATAAAAAATTATAATCTACTCATTTATAATTTTTTCTAAATTCACTTAACTTTCTTGCTATAAAATATTCCATCAAAATTTTAATAAAAATATTTAAGTGAATAGAATCTTAGCATTAAAAAATACAAGTAAACAAGTTGTAATATTTAAAAATGCAAGCGGGTTAAGTTAAAATTAATAAAACTATAAGTGGATAAAGTGTAGTTATTCTTAAATTAATATAGAAACAATAAATCGATAATTAAACATCAATAAATATGATAAAACAAAAATCAAATCACTTCAAGTTAAGTTGTTTGAATGTAAGTCAAGCCAATTTGTATTTTTGCAGACTTTAGATTTTATTTTTTGTTAATGTAAATTTTTTTATACTATTAATAAACAAAAAGATGATATTTCATTAAAAAATTAATATTAAGTAAAAATTTTATTAATAATATAGAATTTTTAATAACATATAAATCAATGATAATATAAAATTATTTTATATTAATAATAAATTAAATTAATTTTTTTATTTATACAAAAATAACTTTCATTTTTTATTAAATATTGAATTAATTCTATTTGGGGAAAAAATATAAGACGTGGTTGATATTTAAAGGACAAACTTTCAGGCACCACTTTTATGGTACAACACTGAATTTAGTAGCTTAAATCTACTAATTTATACAATACCATACAAATTAAATAAAATTTAATTACTTTTAGATAACGATACATCCTTAAGTGGTATATTATATTCTACACCAATATTTAATTAGCAATCAACAATGTTTGAATGATAGCATTTAGTGTGGCATCTAGTTCCCGAAATATTTTTAATATTTTTGGAAATATGAGGGAAATATTTTAAGGAAATATCATATTTTTATATTTGGTTCAAGTTTTGAAAAAAAAATTCTTTCAAAATATTCTCATGTGGGAAGGTGGGTATTTTAAATTCTCGTAGAATGAGAATGTAATATTAAAATATTTAAAAAAAAATTTAATGAATCAAATATAAAAATATTATATGCCTGTTAATTAAATTTTCAAGAATTACGTTTCTAAGAATGTATACTTTTTTTAGAAATGTAACATAATGCGAACCATGCGAACCAAACACCACCTAAAGTAATGTGAATCATGTGATAGGCGGTATTGATGAAAATATTTCTTCAAAGACAATGGGAAACTTGGCAAATCGAAACAAAATCTGAGCGTTTCATACAAATAATTTTTTGGCATGAAAAAATATTTTTTTATTAAATATAATTATAAAATATTAAAATAAAAATTTATTTATTTAATATTTTAAAAACTATTTGATTTAATTATTATATATTTAAATTTCTTAATTATCAATATAAATGATATAACATTTTTTATTAATATATAAACAATTATCATCTTTTTGCAAAAAAAAAATTAATCGACCAAATCAAAGGAGTGCTAACGGAAACTTAAAATAAATAAATAAATGAAACTCAACGGGGGAAAACAAAAGCTGGTTTCAAATTTTGTACTTTAAAACCACTTAATCGAAACCAGCTAAATTTTAAAAATGTTTCAAGGCCGATAAAAATCTTAAATTTATTTTTAGGGTATTTTTATTTAAATAAATTTATTATTTATTACCTTTATCTAAATTAAATAATAAAAGAGTATAAAAATACTCTAAAATGTGTTATAAAAAATTTAACTTACCAGGAAGAGACTTGGGGAGGGAAAAGACGCCAATTAGGAACAAAAGGTAAAGTAACCAAAAGAAAAGTGGGAAAAAAAAAGTAAAGTAACCAAACATTGTTCTTATCTCTGACCCATCATCGTGACCCCGTGAAGTCCATTTTCTTTCCATTTAAGCCATGTCTCTTAAACACGGCAATATATACATCAACTTTATATTCATTTATTGCATTGGTTTGAGTAGTTATGAATTTGATTTTTGATTTCAAATTTTATAAATAAAAAAATTATTATTAAAAAAAATTATATTAAATTTTATTCTGTTCAATTCTAGATTAATTAAGATTTGATATGAGTTTGACTACGGATATCAAGAATTCATAAGAATTAAAAATTTTATATTTATTTAATTTTAATTAGTCTTTTCTTTATTTTTGTAGTTATGTAATTATTTTTTCCTTTTTTCTTTCCGAAAGGCAGAGTGATTAAATTCAATCATGAGAAATCCTAGTGGAATCAGTGGTATACATAAAATCGCAGTGATTTATTTTATATTCTGCAAGATGCAGAAGAGGTAACGTAATTTACTTTATTATATTCTCTCTCCACCGTGTGTTATTGCTTAAAAACTATGCAAACAAATGTAACGTTTGCATTTACGACATAAAACTATGCAATTCAACTGCTCTGTGATTCAACCAAAAAAAGAAAATTTAGTGATGAAATATTCATAACATTTAGAGAATTTGCCATTTATTTAGTAATCATGCCAAAAATCTATTTATTTATTAATAAAGGTAATATTTGAAAATCATAATAATATAATATTAATTTTTAAAATAATAGATAAATAAAAAAAATTTAAAAAAATGCATATTGAAAAAGAACGAGTACTTAAAGGTACTTAAGAAATCGAAAGTTCAAGAACCAAATAGATCAGCTGCTAATTATTTTAGACCGGGCTTAAACAATTGGCTCACATGGATTGCAAACCAGGTTGATTCTAGATGAATTGAGTCAATCTACGAGTTTAAACGAGCCAATTTTTTTTTAATTTTTTATATTTAATAATTTAAATAATATTTATATTTTAAAAAATAAATTTTTAATTATATTTATATTATAATTTAACGTGAAATGTAATTTAGTTATAAGAAGATTAAATATAAATATTTAAAATATTTAAATATAATAAAAATTAAATTAAATATTAAAATTTATGCATGCAAAATTAAATATAAAAATATTAAAATAAATTTTATAAATATAAAAATAAAATAAAATAATATAATAAACAATAAAAATAAAATATAAGTTAAAAAATGAAAAAAGGCTACCGCGGACGCGGATTTATAAACTAAACCGAATTGATTAAAACGAATTCATTCAAAAATAAGCTTAAACAAATCGAATTTAAATAAATGTCGGCGCGGTTGGATCTAGTTAAGCAGCCATTGCGAATACCACACATTCCTATAGGAAATGACAAATCAATGATAGGGAATCACTCACTTATCTTCTCATAACACGACAACATGGGCCATAAATAGAGATGTATAAAACTAGAAAAATAAAAAAAAGGAGGAAACATATAACACAAAATCAGGGGGGGGGGGGAATAGAAATTATGCTCAAAAAAGAAATAAGGAATTCTTCGTATTAAAGCAATGTCATTATTTATTTTTATTACGAGCTATCCCTTAATTTCTGTTATTATTATTTAGTTACTGATCCATTAACAAGTAAATTTTCAAAATTCCGAGATTTTTATTTGATTGTTTGAAAAAAAAAAAAAAAGATTTAAGTTACGGTCTTACTTTGTACAGGCTCTCACCGCATTCATTCTCATTTCTAAATCGTCAATCTTATTATACTGTTACAGGGGGGATATCATGATTCAAGTACAAGCTCTATGCAAACAGATCCACACCCTCTCTTGGAAAAGAGATTAAAATCCATGTTATCCAAAAATTAAAGAGGCTTGAACGAGGTCAGGTTCCGGTAATTCTCCCATGACTTTTCCCACACAACCGCCTGGTAATTCTTGGTCGCCGATCCATCCTTCGCCGCTATCACCAGCCGATAGTTGATCCCAGCCACCACCTGAGTTTCGCCTTTGGTCACGTTCTCGAACACCAGCTTCTTTCCAGATTCCTTGTTGTACTCCTTAACTGCGAATTTCGCGATCTCCGTCACGTGCGGATCTTTCAGGTCCTTAATCGGCGTCCAACCGCCAACCAGAGCATCCGGCCGGCCACCATCGGCGGCGAAGAGAGAGAGGAGGAGAAGGGAGAGGAAGAGGACGCATTGAAACCTCATTGTAACCGTTTTTTTTCTTTTTCTGGTTGAGAGAAATCAGATGACGAAGCGGAAGGCGGAAGCGGGTTGGCATTTATAGGAGTCAAGTGTCTAATGGCCACATTCACATTGCTTAGGAGGTGAAAGTTTGCCCCCGGATTTTGGCGATATTAATTATTACGAGTACAGAAAAAGCGCGTCTTCAGCCCAGCACCCGACGAGATTTAAGTGGACCAACGCAACCCCATGTTTGGGGAAAAATGGAAAATATTAATTTTAATTTTTATTTACTCTGACAGAAAATAAAGAGAAAAAATATGATTATATTATTTTTACACATAAAAATTTAAGAAATTTTTTCTTTATATTTTTTCTTCTGATTATTTTTAAAAAAAAATTTCTCCAATTTTCAATTTCCCTCCAAACACGCACAGGTTATAAGTGTCTGAAGGCTGAGTTGGATTCCGCGTGATGGATGATGGACTAGAAGCCGTTAGATTTGATGTGAAAGGGAGCGAATATGGACTACGTGTAAAAGAATTTTGGTAGAAATGAAGACAGCCAAACACACCACTAACTCGCCCAAGGATTGAGAAAATAATTGGTGGGTGGGTATGGACTGCGGGCCTTTAGAAGAGAAAGATGGGCTGTGTGAAACCAGGAGATATGCATGAGAGAGGTATAGATGGAATTTGGATTTTTTTAGCTCACAGGTATTTATGAAAATGCTCGGCTTATACACATAATTTTGACAAAATATATAATTTTTTTAAAATTAAGAAGCATTGATAAAATTATTTTTAATTATATAAAATTATAATTTTAGTTTTAAATAATGATTCATATATATAATTTTATTTTTTTACAATAATTCTAGTATAAAATTATTTATATGAATAAATATCAAAGGATAAAATTATTTAATAAATAAAATTTTATATAATTTAAAAATTATTTTATTAAATAATATTTTATAGTTTTAATTATTAAAAATAAAATTATTAATTTTATTCGTAAACTTTTATACCGTGCTTCCTAACTTCTTGGATGCGTTTTGTACAAGAGTTTCGCATCCAAAAAGTATCATAGATGAGATATCATTTAAAATTCAAAAAAGTTATGAATAAAGAAAAAGGAGGTATGAAATTAAATTTTAAATTTTTTATATTTATTAAATTAATTTTTATAAATTTATCATATTATTCTATATTTATTAGTAACCCTTGATTTATTATCAAAATTTAATTTTTATTACATATAGTATTGTTATTTAAAAATTAGAATCTAAAATTAGGTAATATTTTTCAATTATTGCAATTCTACGTATTAATATTAATAATTATATATTATATTACATATTACATCTATTTTTAAATTAACTTATTTTAAATTGAAAAATTATATTAAGATGGCTATGTTATGTAAACCCAATTGAAGTAAAGTAAAAATACCAATATATTTGCTAAAAAAACACTAATTTATAAACCATTAATATTAATAATTATATATTATATTACATATTACATCTATTTTTAAATTAACTTATTTTAAATTGAAAAATTATATTAAGATGGCTATGTTATGTAAACCCAATTGAAGTAAAGTAAAAATACCAATATATTTACTAAAAAAACACTAATTTATAAACCATTAATATCCTTTATTATCCTTAAAGACAGGGTTATTACAAATTATTTTTTGTATTGCAATGACATTACAAGTACAAAATTAATACATTTTATAAATTATAATTATAATAAAAAATTAGAATTCTGCTTTTATATTCATTCTACTAATTTATATTAATAATTACATATTACATTACATTATATGACGCATATTTCTTATATTAACTTATTTTAAATTAAAAATTATACTAAGAAGGCTATGTTATGTAAACACGATTGCACTAAAGTAAAAATACTAACTTATTTACTAAAAAGATAACAACTCAAAAATAAAAGGTATTCATTATTATCATCAATAAAAACTTATTACAAATTTTTTATTAATTATTTTGCAATGGCATTGGAAGTTTAAATTTAATAACTTTTATAACTTACAATTATAATAAAAAATAGAACTTTGCTTTTACATTTATATTGATGAACAGATTATGCCCGCATGTGTTTTATAATTTTTATTGAACAAAATTATAATTTTTTATTATTTTTAAGCTAATTTTACAAGGTTTTTAAGATTTATAATTTTTAAAAGATAAAGTGATGTTCCACCGAATCAC
Source organism: Sindora glabra (assembly GCA_020226215.1). Classification (NCBI taxonomy): domain Eukaryota; kingdom Viridiplantae; phylum Streptophyta; class Magnoliopsida; order Fabales; family Fabaceae; genus Sindora; species Sindora glabra. The sequence goes on along the minus strand of CM035226.1, from coordinate 13,391,559 downwards.
GATTCATTTACTCACATGAGGATACGTAAAACGAAAGAGAGAAAAGAGGAAATAAATTTATTTTTAAAAAATAACCTTAACCATTTTACCACAGGTCATGTATCTTGGGTGTTCATAATATATAAGTGTCTGGTTGAACACAGAAGTCTTGCCCCAACTTTTAAATACAAATATTATTTTTGGTGCTTCTTTTAATAATAATAATAATAATTAAATACAAATATTATTTTTGGTGCTTCCTATAATAATAATAATAATGTGAATTACATTTATACTAAGTGGAGTTAGTCATTATTTAATTTGTATTATATATTTAGGAGTCGTTTGGTATGCAGTAAAAATATGAAAAATTATATTTTTTAAGAAATAAAAAATTGTAAGTTATTTGGTTGCGCACAAAATATAAAAAATTACTTCTCATGAAATTGTATTTCCTACAAAATATGAGAAATTATTTACCTAATCCCTCCTAAATAACTTCTATTTTCTGAAAAATATAACTTCCTTCGTATTAATCAAATAATATTGAGAACTTTTTAAAAAATTCATATAAAAAATAATTTTTTAAAAAATTTATTTTTTCTTAAAAATTTATTTTTTACAAGAATCAAACGATTTTTTATTTGTGATTGTATGATGCAAAGTTAATGCCCGTAGCTTCTAAAAAAATATATAACTTCCTTTGGAATGAGTGAATTTAGCGGGGAAGTAATTAGGCAGATGAAATTGAGGTGAAAATGTAAATTTATCGTGTTTGGCTGTCGAGTGAAAAGTGAGGGGGCATAATTTGGGATGAAAAAAAATTGTGGGGTCCACGAGAACAATTTTACCTCAAAAATGGAGAGTAATTCGGGTGAAACTGGCCCCCATTTTTGCTTTCCTTTGCTGCCCTCAGAAACCCATATCTTCTTCTCCATAGTGCAGTCCATCCTATTCTCGTTCTCTCGCCACAAGCCGCAACACAGATCGGAAACCCACTCTGTCTTCCTCTCTCTCCACAACTGCATTTTCCTCATATCTTGGTCAGAAATTTCCTCTTGACTTGCCAATTAACGGCCGGAGTTTGGACGCCGATCTGCTGCTCCTGGGACGGGATAGGAAGGATCCGACGATTTGCAACACTGTGTGGACCGACTCAAATTCATGATATTATCACGTCTAATGATGTTGTATGATTTTGGCCTTCTTCATTTGCCTTTGATTTATTTATCTGGTAAACGAACTTGTAAGAAAATTGCGTGTGGGGGAGGAAAGCAAACCCAAAAAAAAAACATTGAACACTGAGTTTTGGCTGGAATATATATATATATATATATATATATATATATATATATATTTGCTACAAGCGTATTAGTAACTTTTTAAAGTTTTGTTTTAAATTTTTCTAAGTATATTTATCATTTAGACAATTTGGTGTTTATTAATATTTATATTATATTCTTATTTGAAGTTGAATGATGAATTTTGGTTTATGGTTAGAAATTTAAGTGAGGCTGCAATTTATTTTTTTTGTGTTTCTGGGTTTTGGTTTCACTGTGCGTTGATGTGTTTTTCTCTTTTGACCAAAAGCAATACTTTGAAATAGACATACATTGAGCTCTTGAACGTGGTAGTTTAGGAACTTCTACATAGGAAGTTAAATATCTTTTATTTTTATTAAATTAAATACAGAATAATATTATCAAAAGTAAAATGGATTTAACAGGAGACAACGGGAAGGGCAAAACTGATTTCCAAGTTCAGAGTGTATTGGTATTATCTATACCATTAAAATTAAAGCTATAAATTATTAGTTACTGAAAAAAAAAATTAACTCAGCAAAGAAAGGAAATTATACATATATATTTTGGTAATTCAAAACTCATATTTAGCTACATATCGTATAACAAATCAAACATTAATCACTTGAAACACCTGAAGTTTCACTTATAAGTGAGAAAATTTTACAAAATCTTGTTGTAACATGCGTCTTTATTATTATTATCTAAAAATATTTTTAAATAGTTCAGTTATAACAATTATTTTCAATCTCACCTGATAAATGAAAAATAATTATTAAATTTATTATTCCTTTGTTAGTTTGTGAGATTCACATGCATTCTGCATTAAAAATCTAAATTTTGAATTCTAAAATATTGAAAACTAGTAGCTAGTAATATGCCCCATACTATTCACGGGAAAGTCCATTTTTTTCAAAGGTTAAAATTAATTAAATTTTATATAAATTATAAGATATAAGAAAATTTTAATAATTTATTTTAAAAAATTATTAATGTCTTATTCTATATCAATTTGAAAATTTATATTATGTATCTATTAACCCCTTACATTCTTCAGTAATATATATAAAATTTGTTTTTATAGAAAATAATATTTATAAAATATAATTATAAAATATAAAAATTTAAAAAAATATATTTTATTAGTATATCATTAATTTTTAATTCAATTTCAAGAACTAATATTATAACTATTTTCTCATAATATATTATAAGGGTATTTTAGTCATTTAATTCAATTTTATTTACTTCATTTCTTATTTTCACTCATTCCAAATAAAGGAAATCAATTTCACTCTTAATTTCTTTCTCTCCCATTTTCACCATTTCAAACACTCCAAGGTAAATTCTGTTCATCTCTAATTTCTTCCTCCTCCATTTCCTTTCACCTTCAATTATTTCTCCCTTTATTTTTACCTTCATCTAAACACACCCTTAATCCCTATAGCACCACTTCTGATATGATGCAATATTTTAAAATTCAGCCCGACCATCAACCCGATCAGGTAAGCGGTGAAGGTTGGACTGGTTCAACCAGTTAAACCGGGTGGTTGAACCGGTTATTATATTTTTATATATAATAAATAATATATTATATATATGTATATACTTTACTACTATATTCCTAAAATAATAAATAAATATTAATTTTATTACAATTACGTTAATCATCTAACATAATTTTAGTTCAAATAAAATGTAAATGACAAAATTTTTTTCTCTAATTCAAATTACTTTCATATAATTCTTAATTTTTTCATTTAATAATAATTGTAAATGAGAAAAATATTAATTTATAAGAAAAACTATTCATCTTGATCCTTATAGTTTATCAAAAATCAAGAAAGAATTTTTTTTTCTTTTAAAGTTCTTGAATTTAAATTCAAGAATTTTAAAACTTTGTTAATCCATTTTTATATGAAAATTTTAATATTTTTTTATTTTTAAACAATTGAAAATAATTCAAAATTTTCAAAAAGAACATTATGATTATTGATATTTTTAAATTCAATATCTTAAAGTATGTGTTTTATTTATTTTGCTATATATATGAAATAAATTAATTTTTAATATTTTTTATATTATACTTTCTTACTTAAAGCTTTCATAATTTTTTTATATTGAACTTTTAAGTTAAATTAAAATTAAATTCTATCAATTTGTAAAAAAAAAAAGAATCGAACTGGGTGGATGGGTTGACCGGGTCACCGATTCAATTACCGGGTTGACTGGGTTTAATCGGGCCAACTCGAGTTTTTGGTTAATCCGGATTCCAGAATTCAACCGGCCTATTTTTGAGCCCATATACCGATTCGACCTGTTGAACTGGCTGAGCCAATCCAGGTTTCGAAACATGGCAAATTAGGGGAGTGATGATTCTGGAAACCGAGAGTTACATATTTGCCGAGGGGAGGTTGGATGGAAGTAAATGTATTTCAATACTTTTTATGAGAATAGAATTTATAAATTAATTAAAATATTTTTAACGATATATATAATTTTATATAAAATTTTAAAGAAATTAATAGAATACAAACTTTTACTGAAAAATACATCAAGTCCGCGACCCAATTTGAACGGAAGAAAGACCGGAGGGATTGGAATGGAATCATGGAATATATCCTCTTCTACAAAATTGGGGCGAGGGGGCAGGGGAACTTACGATGAATTTGATTTAAACCTATATTATTATTAATTTGTCATTATATTTTATTATGGGTTAATTTTTAGCTAGATTATATTTTTCATAAGATTTGGATTGAAATTTTTTATGAAATAAATATCTTTAAATTACAAATATTTACTAAAGTATAAAAAAGATGTAATTTGAATATTTGTGAAATTAAATTATATGAAAATTCATGTAGAAATTTGAGAGAAATGTAAAGATAGTATTTAAAAAATTAAAAAATTATAATTGAATTTTTTTATATGTATTATCCTATATAAAAACTTAAACGATGTATTGAATCATTTTTATTAATAATTTTTTTAGAATTTATGTTTTTTAATGTTAAATTATTATTATGATTTACTGTAATATTTTAATTAATTTAATTATTCAATATTTGTCTATTTGAGGATAGGGAGTTTTTGTACCAATTTAGAATAAAGGTGAGCGCAAAAATATTCTTCATTAAAATAATGAATTCTAATAAAAAAATTACAAATATCAAAATAAAAAAATCATATTTTTGTTTTTTAAAAATCGAGAAGTAATTGAAAGTTAATAAGAAATTGAGGGGTACCCCCGGGAATGTATCTAACCCAATTGTCACATCTCATTTGAAAAACATTTACGATATTTTATTAAAATAATTCTTTCTCCACTGGATGCAATGAAACTACACCTTTTAATTAAAAAAAAAATGTACGATTCACACTATGTTTCAATATCCAATGGATAAAATGAAAACTGGTTATTCAGTTTTAATTGAATTTGTTATTTTTTCTGGAGTAAAAATGGTTAAATTATTAAATATTTGCATATAAAAATTATGAATTAAATTTTGAATAAAATATAAAATATAAAATTTTTAAAAAGATCATCAAATATTATTTAGATAAAAAATTCTCGATTAATTTTTTTTCAATGATTCCAAATTAGTGATTCCAGGATGAATTGAATTAGGTAGCACACGCATTATCAGATGTCATTTCAAGTATTAGTTGTTAGCTAAAGAAAGAAAATCTATGCAACTGATAGCCAAAGAAGAGCACTTTGTTTAATGGAAGACGGTGGTTTCATTTTCCACATTAATTATTCGCCTCCTGGGTACTTCATCATCAACTTACTTTAACCCATCTGACCTTTGGTCGACCAGAATCTTCTAGTGCAAAAAGTACTTTAAAAATAAAAATATGTCATCATGTTTATTAATTTTAAAATCAAAGGGTGTGCCCGATCCTTGGTCGGCCATGGCTGCTTCCAAAAATAGATCATAGAAGTGACGGAGAACTAATGACCATGGCGTTTGCAGCAGAAATATACAGAGATGCTTCATTTGACGGAGAATTACGTACGGGAAGAGTGCAATTTTGTGAGAAGAAATAATAGATGTATTGTTTGGTTAATCATAAATAAATAAAATGGGAGTTATGAAAATATAAGAAATGGCTCATCCACTTCTTTTAAGAAGTTTTTTTTTTTTTTAAGCAGATCTTTTTATGTTATATTTAATACTATGATGAGATATAATCGACTGAGAATTTGAAATGAAATAAAATAATTATTTCATAATTATATTTTGTATAATAAGAAATGAAATGGTATTTTTATATTTGATATAATAAAATAATTTAAAAATAAAATTAAAAATATAATTAATGATAATAATATTTTTATTATAAAAATAATAAATATTTTATTAAATAATTTAATATTATTAAAATATATGATATAATTAATAATAAATTATTAGTAATAATATACCATATAAATTTGAGTAGATACGATAATCAATTTTGGAGCATAATTTCGCAAAATTTCTACATTTTTCTGCGCCGCTCGCGTTCCAAGAAGAAAAGTAACTTCTCTGACGTTCTGTTACTTCCATTCTAAAAAAAACCACTCAAATTAATACACGGAACCGTAAGCCTCTTTTGATTCTTAATGCAAGGTCCAGGAGGATTAAAAAAGAAAAAAAACAAAAAAACTTTAAAAAACTAAACCATGTGCAGCTTACTTGTCCAATGTCATTGAGTTCATTCGTGAAATAATTATTTAGGAAGTTATTTACTGTGTGCACTTTTTAAAAAGTTTTTAAATATTATTTAGTTGATATAAAAGAAGTTACATATCTCAAAAAATAAATTCTTATATTTTATTTGGTTCAATTTTGAATTTCCTAAGAAATAATAATGAAATAACTATAATATCCTCAATAATTATTTAATATATATTAATAGATATTAATTAAATTTAAAGAAGTGATAGTACTAGATTTTTTTCAAATAGATTCCAATTTTATAATTTATGAATGTTATATACTGAAATTACTCTTTTTTAACTGCGTGAATGCGGTGATAAATTAAAATTTTTAAAAAGTCATAAATTCTTTATTAGTTAACCAATGTTTGCATGACCACCCATTTTCAATCTTTTTCATTTGCTCTTTCAACAGAAAACAAAAAAATGTGGGTTTGAGGAAGCCTACTTAGTTACAAACGTATAAATTGAGTTCAAAACTTTGAATGACCATAACTTATTGCTCGATTGTTCGTTTTAAGTGAATTTTTTTTATTTCATGTAACTTTTTGAGATCTACATACTTGCAAAATATCAAATGTGTTTTGCCCACTCTAATTTGGCAAAAAAGGCCTTTTTCAATAATTTTTTTAATTTTTTTTAATTTATTATTTTTTTAACTTTGATCTTATTTTTATCAATTTAAAATCATTCGAATCCCATATTAAAATTTTTCTTCCTAACTCTTTTGGCATCTAATAGTGTTATAATAATTTTTTTAACAAATAAAATTACTAAAAAATAATTTATTACTATCTGTAAACTAAATAGTAACATGTTACTGTTTCGTTCGAAGATAGTAACATGTTACTGTTTCTTTCCAAAACAGTAACACCAACAAAAAATCTCAAATAAATGAATAAATCATATCTAATTAATAATAAAACTGCCAAATAATAGTATGTAGATAGTAACATGTTACTGTTTCGTTCGAAGACAGTAACACCAACTAAAAATCTCAAATAAATGAATAAATCATATCTAATTAACAACTAAACTGTTAAATAATAGTATATTACTATTTCGTTTCAAGACAATAATATGTTATTATTTCGTTCTAAAACAGTAAGACTAACCAAAAACTTCAAATAAATGAATAAATTATGTTTAATTAACAACAAAACTGTCAAATAATAGCATATTATTGTTTCGTTCCAAGACAGTAATATGTTACTGTTTCTTTCCAAAATAGTAACGCTAATAAAAAACCTCAAATAAATGAATAAATCATATTTAATTAACAACAAAACTACCAAATAATAGCATATTACTATTTTTTCTTTAGATAGTAATATGTTACTGTTTCGTTCCAAAACAGTAACATCAATTAAAAATTTCAAGTAAATAGATAATAGCATGTTATTATTTGTTCTCTAAATAGTAACATGATATTATTTCGTTCCAAAACAGTAACATCAATTAAAAATTTTAAATAAATAGATAAATCAAGTCTAATTAATAATCAAATTATCAAATAATAGCATGTTATTATTTTTTCTCTAAGAAGTAACATGTTACTGTTTTATTCTAAAATAGTAACATTAATTAAAAATCTCAAATAAATAGATAATAATATATTACTGTTTATTCTCTAGATTGTAACATATTACTATTTCTTTCTAAAATAGTAACATCAATTGAAAATCCTAAATAAATGGATAAGTCAAGTCTAATTAACAATCAAATTATCAAATAATAGCATGTTACTGTTTGTTCTCTAGACAGTAACATGTTACTGTTTCATTCCAAAATAGTAATATCAATTAAAAATTATAAATAAATAGATAATAATATGTTACTATTTTTTCTCTAAACAGTAACATATTACTATTTTTTTTAGATAGTAACATATTACTATTTTATTTCAAAACAGTAACATCAATTAAAAATCTCAAACAAATAGATAATAACATATTCCTATTTTTTTTTCTAGATAGTAACATGTTAATGTTTCGTTCTAAAATAATAATATCAATTAAAAATTCTCAAATAAATGGATAAATCAAGTCTAATTAATAATCAAATTACTAAATAATAGCATGTTACTATTTTTTCTCTAAACAATAACATGTTATTATTTCATTTCAAAACAGTAACATCAATTAAAAATATCAAATAAATAGATAATAGCATGTTACTATTTTTTCTCTAGACAGTAACATCAATTGAAAACTCCAAATAAATAGATAAATTAAGTCTATAAATTGTCAAATAATAGTATGTTACTATTTATTTTCTAAACAGTAACTAATTAAGAAAATTTTAATTCTAATTGATGTGTGTGTATATATATATATTTAATTTGAGTTATAGTACTTGAAATTTGATATTAAAAAATATTGATAAAATTTAAATAAAATTTTATTTTAATATTCAAATAATTTCAATTAACAAATAGAATATATAATTATATAATGCAATTAATATAATATATATTAAAATTTTAATTTATTCAAAATATGTATATAATCAAATTAAATATATCATATTATATTTATATCATTTAATAATTAAAATCTAACTTTGAAATAATAGCAATAGATAAAATAAAAAAGAAGTAAAAAAATTATGCAATAAAATAAATAAAAAAATAAAATAATGAGTGAGTTATAAAATAATGTAGGAATTAAATAAAAGTATGTTGTTAACTAATTCATTTAAATTAAATATTTAAATTTTTTTATAAAATAATAATAAAATATTTCATGTAATATATATATATATATATATCTTAATTAATAAGTAAACTGCAAAATAACGGCAACACCAACTAAAATGGCATTCACGAAGCAAAACTTAATAATCAATTAAAAGGGTAAAATTAGTATTAATTAATTTTGGTAAGGATATTTTTACCTATGAATTAGTTAAAAATATAAGAAATAGAACTTACCTAGGGGGGAGTGGATAAATAATTTTTCATGTTTTATGGGACATATAAGTTCCTAGAAAAATCTATTTCCTCTCATTTGTGCAACTAAATAACTCTATGGTAAACTATATCCTGGGAAATATAATTTTTTATGTTTTTGCTGCAAACCAAACGACTCCTTAATTTCCTCCCCGTACCAACCAAGGTGCCAAATGGACCTTTTTTTTTCCTTTTCATCCTTTCTTTTTATAACCATTTTACTAAATAATAAATATAAATAATATTATGAGTCCACTTAAGAAAATTTCACCACTAACAAATCTTCCTCTTGCTAATACGTGGGGAATACTGCTATTCTACCTATTAAGTAATATGTTTCAAATTTTTTCCTTAATAAATATTTAGTTAATATATCACTAAGTAATATGTTTCAATTTTTTTTCTTAATAAATATTTAGTTAATATATCACTATCATTATCATTTGTATGAATTTTCTCAAATTTTAATCATTTATTATTTAAAGCATCTTGTATCTAATCATAATGAACATTAATATAGTTTGACCTTGTATGAAAAATCAATTTTTTTATTAAAGTGTATTGTCTCTAATTGTTACAAAATAAGGTATATTGGTCTTATTTAAATTCAAGTTCTTAAAGAAATTTATTCATCCACAAAAAATTTTTACATGCTTTAGTGCTTGCAATAAACTTTGTGTCTACTGTTGAAGGAGTGACACATTTTATAATATAGATTGCCATGTCACAACTTCCTTTGTAAACTTGATTAAGTAACCAAAAATAGACTTATAAGATTTATTATCTCCAACTAAGTTTGTATCAATAAAATCAATTAGTAAGGATTTTTCATCTCTAAAATATAAGTTCAAATTAGTTATAACTCAAAGATATTTTTATAATATATTTTACAACATTCCAATGCTCTTTTTCCAAATTTAAGAAAAATGACTTGTTGCACAAATAGCAAAAGCCATGTTAGGTCCAATATATATCATACATACATTAAATTTCCAATTGTTGAGACATAAATTTTTTTTCCATATCTTGATATTGTTTATCCATAGTTGGATATTACTTGATACTCAATTTAAAGTGAATAGCAAAAGGACTAGAAATATTGTTAACATTTTCCATATCAAACTTTTAAACTTCTTTTGTGATAAATAGAATTTTCTTGCACCTCTGTCATGAGTAATCATTATGCCCAAAATCTATTTTACCTAACCTAAACCTTTCATGGCAAAAGACTTACTTAATTATTTTTTCAAGTTAGCAGTTCTTACAATATTCTTGCCAACAATTAAAATATCAATAACATAGAGTAAAAAAATGATAAAATCACCATTAGAGAAATTTGAAATAAATACACAATAATAAGATATCCTTATAATTGACTCAATTTTTTTGTACCATTATCTAAAAGTTTGCTTTAACCTAAAAAGATTCTTTCATTTGAATAAATAATTTTCTTTCCTTTTTATTTCAAAACCCTATGGCTGCTCTATGTAAATCTTTTCTTCTAAATTATCATAAAGAAAGGTTGTTTTCATATCCATCTACTTAACTTTTAGATTTAGACTAGCTACTAAGCCAAGTGCTGTACAAATAAAAGATATTTTCATAATAGGAGAAAGACTTTCGCTGAAATCAATTCCATTTCTCTTACCAAATATTTTCACAACCAATCTTATTTTATAGGCTTAGAGTTGTGTTTTTCATTTTTTATTTTATAAATCTATTTATTCTTCAAAACTTTCATACCTTTCGATAATTTTACTAATTAATCTACTCATTTTTATGTTCATATTCTATTACCTCATCATAATATTTAGGCTCTCCTCTATCAATCAAAATGACGAAGTCATCTTTAATATATCTTGTAAAAAGTTATCTAATTTTGGTGGGTCTTCTTAATGGAAAACTGGAGCCTTTAATATTAGTTATTCGTCATTGTCATTTTGTGTAGGGTTATCTATATTAACTACATTATGCTCAAAATTCTAAATTTTAACTCTATCTTACTTCTTTCTTAGATGAGCTATACCCTAATTAAGAAATGGTTCATTGTGCTGAGGCACCACCACTTCTTTCTTCCTTATCAATGTTTTTCAATGTTTGATCTTCCACAAATATAGCATCTCCACTTTTCATCAACTTCCTTTCAATATAATCATAGAATTTGTAGCTAAATTCATCTTCATTATAACTAAAAAATATGATTCTTTGTCTTCATATCAAGCTTAGATCTCTTATCCTTAGGAATATAAACAAATACTTTACATTCAAAAACTTATAAATAATCATAAGAAGTATTCATACTTGAGTAAACCTTTTCTAACACTTCAAAATGTAAAGAAACACAAGGTGAGTGATTCAAAACATGTATAATTGATTCCAAAGCTTAAGCCCAAAATGTTTTTAACAATTTAATATGTGAAAATAAATATCTAACACTCTTAACCAATGTTCTATCCACCCTTTTAGCTAAGTTATTCAACTGCAGAATGTTTAGTAATGTTTTCTAATGTCTAATACCTTGTTCTTTATAATAAGCATAAAAAAGTCTCAATTATTCACTTCCATTGTCAGTGCATATGCATTTCAACTTCTTCCATATTTTTCTTTTAACTAAAGCATGAAATTGTTTAAATATCCAAAACACTTTGTCTTTTACCTTTGATGTATATATCCATATCTTTCTTGAGTAATCATTAATAAAAGTAACAAAATAAAGAAAATCGCCAAGTGTCTTTATATCTATAGGACCACACACATCAAAATGCACTAATGTAAGTATCTTTAATTTTTTGGAAGGTGGATGACTCTTAAAAGCTAATTTATTCTATTTTCTAGCTAGACAATGATCACACTTCAATAAATATGAACTCTATATTCCACATAATACATTTCTTTTAGCTAAAATAATAATCCTATTTTCACTCATATAACATAACCTTTTATTCTATAACTTAGTGTCATCACATAACTTTGTAGAATTAAAAACATCTTTAACAATTTTTGCTTGAATCAAGAAAAATGTAAAAATACCTTGAATATTTAATCACAACTATAGAGCCCTTGATAAGCTTTCACTAATCACATGAGAAAAAATTATTATAGCCTTTATCACAGAGTTTACCTATAAAGAGTATGTTCAATTGAATATTTAGAGACGTTTTATACATTTGAGGGTTAATCTAATTCCATTAGATATTTTTAGAATGATATCTCTAATAATAGCATACTTTGTTATACTTTCATGAGCCAATCTTATATTTCCAAAATCATAAGGAGTGTAAGATGAAAAAAATATCCTTTTTACATGTAATATTGGTGGAAGTATCACTATTGACTACCCAATCAGTTTCATTATTCGTAAGGTTAATAATATCATATTCATAAACTAAAAGATATTGATCAACAGTTATACTAACCCTTTCTACATCACCTTTACCTTTGTTACTTTTACTTTTTTGTATGATTTTTGTTTTTATTATCCTTCTTCAATTTTTGACAATATTTCTTGATATGTCATTTTTTGTTACAATAAAGACATTTAACATTTTCAATTTTTTTTTAGATTTGCTTCTACTTTAATCTTTATTCCTTACACTTTGACTTTTACTTCCTCCTACAACTCAACAATTATAACATTTAAAGGTGAAAAAGAACCATGTGATTTTTATCTCAATTTTTCATTTAAGATGTCATTTTTAGCAACTTACATGGCTATCATGCCATCTAGGTTAGAATTAAATATAGATATTTTAAATATCTTCCATGAGTTTGATAAAGAACTAAGAAACATTAACCTTGAACTTTATTTTCAAATTTGATACGAATAGTAGGAAGATAATTGATAATTCCTTTAATACTTATTCAAGTGATTTGTCATTGAAATGTCATCTTGATATTTTTGGTTTATTATTTACTCTATCAACAATATTTTTTTATTCTCGATCTTTCTGATATATAACTTTTTAAGTTTAATTCACAATATGCAAGAATGTATGTCCCCTTTAATATAATTCTACATATTCTTTTTTACCCATTGCCTGATATATCTACAAATCTACTTATGTAAGATTTATTTTCAAGTTTTTTTAATATCAAATATAAATAAATATTAATATTTCACATAAAACAAATATTTCATTTTCCTTTTCAAAGAATATAATTCTCATCGTTCAAAAATATTATTTTACTTGTATTAACCTTTATGCTCACATGAGTAGAATGTACTAAAGCTTGAGTTTTAATACTACTTGTTGGAAAAAATAACGAGATCAGAGTAATCTATATTGAAAATTTTAAATAATTCACCTAAATTTACTTTTCTCACATATACAATAAAATATATCATTAGAAAATAATACAAGAAAAATAAATTAAAAGACTAACAATTTTAAATATGAAAAACTCCTCAACGTGAAAGTAAAAATCACAAAGTCCGTAAAAAATTCTACTAATAAATTATGAGTACAATGTCTTCCTAAAAATTTTAAGGAATAATTAGTATAAAGAATTCTTTACTAAAATAGTAAAATTCTCAACATAATCAATATAATAATTATGATTAATTATTGTAAAAAAATCAATAAAAAAGAAGAAAAATAGGCAGAATAATATATATTATATTGCCCAAATTATCATCAAATCATGGAATATAATTCAGTAAAAAAAATTTACTAATAAATTAATGAGTGCAATATTTTTCTGAAAAATTTAAGGAACAATCAATATAAAAAACTCTTCATTAAAATAGTGAAATTTTCAGCAGAATCAATATAATAATTATTATTATTTATTATAAAAAAACTAATAGAGAAGAAAAAAATTAATAAAACATATATATTATGTTAACCAAATTACCAATAACAACGTTTCAATATCTGATGTAAATTTAGGTGCATACGATGATCAATTTTTTAGCAAAATTTGGCAAAATTTCTGCACTTTTTCCTGCCATCCGCATTCCAAGATGAAAAGTAACTTCTGGCCTTCTATGACTTCCATTCACAAAGCCATCACTCATATTAATACACGAAACCATAGGCCTCTTTTAATTCTCAATGCACGGTCGACGAAGATTAAGAAAAAAAAAAAATCTTAAAAAAGCCACCCACGGCTTACTTTCCCATGCCAAATTTGCCTTTTCTTTTCTCACGCCAAACAAGGTTCCCAATGGGCAAAATTTTCCCCCTTTTCATCGTCTTTTTAACCTTTTAACTAAATAATAAATATAAAAAATATTGTAAGTCTGCTTTAAAAAAAAATCTGCGATTAACGCATTAAAAAAAAAGTGGATAACTATGAGTTTGTTTGTGTTTTCTATTTTTTTTTCTTGAAAACAGTTTTTAAAATAGGTTTAAAAAATAATTTTTAAAAATAATCAAAATAAGAAAGTATTTGGTAAGTCATTTTAAAATAATCTTGAATTACAAGAATGTCATTAATGGAATATATTTTGAAAATAAAAAATAAATACAACTTAAAGTTATTTTTATTTTCTTATTTTTAAAACATATATTTTAAAAGTAGTTTTTAAAACTAAAAAAGGAAAATACTTAAATAAATAATTTTTTTATTTTTAAAAATTAAAAATTATTTTTAAAAATATAAACCAAACAAACTCTGTGTCTGTTTGTGAACTATTTTTAAAAGCAATTTAAAGACAATTTTATGTTTGTTGATTTTTAGAGTAGAAGTTTTTATTTGACAAATTATTTTTAAAATATATTTTTTTGAAATTATAATTCAAAATATATAACTGAAATTTTTTTAAAAAGTTTTTATTCTTTTCCTATCTTCTTCTTTTGTTTTGGATACTAGTTTTATAATTAAATTAAATATTTTCTTAATTACTCATTTAAATAATTTCTATTCCTTATTTTCTTTAAACTTGAAAATAATGTTTTAAAAAATTATTTTTAAAAGTAGTGTTTTAGTACAGTTTTTAAAAAAAATAAAAATACATTCAAATAAATCCTAATTTGTTACAATTTTACTCTATATCTTAAAAATTAACTTATTAATTTGAAAGATGAATTTATTATTCAATTGAATTTAATTTTTTCTTACTTTTCCATCTAAGTAAACAAAGAAATTATTTTTTCTTTTATTTTCTTTGCATCCGTATTTGGAATTTCAATAAAGTTTTATGTTAGTTATCAAAGGTCTAACACAAGTTAGAGAGAGAGAAAGGTATCGGGAGTTATTCGTGATCACATAGCACTTACTAAATTTAAAAGAAGATTTTATCGAACCACTATACGATTAGTTATGCTTTATAGTAGTAAATGCTGAGTTTTAAAAGGATAACAAGAATAAAAAATAAGAGTAACAAAAATGAAAATATTAAAATAGATGTGTAGTCACACAAGGACAAGATGAATGTGTGGTCATGCAATGTATCTACCAAGCTTAAAGGAAAGTTTTATTGAATCATTATACAACCAGTTATGCTTTATGATATTGAATATTAAGTTTTGAAGGGATAATAAAAGTAAAAAATGGGAATAGTAGAAATGAGAATGCTAAGATTGATATGTGATCACATAAAAAAGGACAAGATATGGAATGAATGTATAAGAGGGAATATTAAAGTGATACCTATTGAGAAAAAGATAGAAAATCAATTAAAGTGGTTTAGATATGTGAAAAAAAGATTATTGGAGGCATTAATTAGAATAGTTAATTACGTAATCTTTAGTCCTATGAAAAAATGTAAAGGGAGGTTAAAAAAAAATTAGGAAAAATTATAAAAGAAGATTTCCTAATCAATAACATTCTTAAAAATTTGGTTTCGAATAGAGTCCAATACTATTATGCGTGACTTCATTTAATAGAATAAGACTTTGTTATTATTGCATTTTCTTTGCATCCAAATAAAAAATATATTATTTTCCTTTTTCCTATTTCTTCCCTTTGTTTTCTCCCTTCTTTTCCCCAGGGAACCTATTGGAAAATGCTAATTTAGAAAAAATATTAAGAAATATGTCATATACTTTCTGTTGAAAGAAAAGAAAAGAGTTGGTGAGGATATGTTGTAAAAGAAAAGAAAGTGTGCTAGGTTCGGTTAACTTGTAAAATATAAAATGCAATATTTTATATTGTAGTTAATATTGGTTGTCTATAAATAGACATTCATGCAACCTTGTGTAAATGAAGCTCTTAAAGAAAAGAAAAAATTCCCCAAGTGCAGCAATACTTGGTAAAAAAATGTAATGTTATAATACTTTATATGAAACTTTCTACTACTCTTTGCGTCTCTGTGTTCTTATTCTATTTTTCTTATGCTTCTTCTGGTTCTTTAACATGTTACAAAATCTGATTCAATTCTGATTTTCTAACATGGTATCAGAGCTTAAATGGTCTTAGTGGGCTGTAAGAAAAAGAGAGAAAACTAACAAGGCTTCCTCTTCATAAAAACCTTAGAAAAATAATATTTATTCATGGCTTCAAATAGTTTCTCTGCTCTATTTCCTCTTACTTCTATTGGAGTTAACTTCTTCATATGGAAGTTAAGATAAAAGTTTATGTAGAGGATTATGATATGTGATGAGTAGTTAAAATTGGAAGAGATAGCATATGAAGATAAGGGGGAAGTAGCAGCAACAACAGCACCACAAGAAAAAGAAAAAGAAAGATATGATGTTATAAAATTAGAAGAAAAATGCAAAGAAGAGATGTTTTAGCAGGAAGAATCTACAAAAGATGATGAAGATGTTAATGTTAATATTGTAGCTAAAACTCCAGCAAGTCTAGCAGCAAAAAATCATAAGGAATGGCTAGTGTCTTTTCTAGATTAAGGAAGAGTGTTGGAAAATGCTAATCTACTTAATCTAGAAAAAAACATTAAGAAATATATCATATACTTTTTGCTGAAAGAAAAGAAAAGAGTTGGTCAAGATATGTTGTAAAAAAAAAGAAAGTGTACTAGGTTAGGTTAATTTGACATGCAATATTTTATGTTATAGTTAATATTAGTTATCTATAAATAGACATTCTTACAACCGTGTGTCAGTGGAGCTCTTAAAGAAGAGAGAAAACTCCCCAAGTATAGTAATACTTAATAAAAAATGTAATGTTATAATACTTTATGTGAAACTTTCTGTTACTCTGTGTCTCTGTGTTCTTGCTCTATTTTCCTAATGCTTCTTCTGATTCTTTAACATGTTACAAAATCTGATTCAATTCTGATTTTCTAACAGAACCAAGCAAAGCGTGAGTCTAGAAATTCTGATCTGTCCTTGTAATTAACATACTCAGAGAGAGCCTTAGTATGAATTCGGTGTTTAATGCCGTTTATAAATTCTCCCAATATGCACAGAACTGAGTGCAAATATTAAAACATTAAAACTCATAAATGTGACGACATAATTAAGTGGAGCTCCTAAGAAAATACAACACCAAAACTCAATACCAACACAAGATATCAAGATATCATTTCAAAATTAATATACAAACTAACAACCATTTCTACAGGACACTCTTCATTTTTACAATCGTTGGAAGAGAAGATTACACCAGAAAATAGTAAAATCATTTCCCCCAAGGGAAAAAAAAAATCAAGAAACAGATATATTTTTGACGCCCATTAGAAACTTTGCAGGCTGTTCTTTATTTGCTTGATATGGGTTTCCTTGCATACTTCAAATATCTTTCACCTCCTGAATGAAAACGTTGCCATAGATGCTATAAACACCTAAAATTACTAGACAAAGTGGAAATTCAAGGAGAAGCATCAATTTCTCATCCAACGAGTGTTTGTCTGTGTCATCCACTGAATATCATCATTTGTTCCAAAAACAATAGCCCCTGCGATGCCAAAACATAGCCTTTACAATATTTTCTCTAAAGAACTTATAGAATATGAACACGCGAAGCTAACTATAATTTGACATATGTAATTGTATTGATTAAGCATAAATCTAGATCCACTCTCTGCTCACTCTTCACATGCCTGTGCAGTCAGGATCCTGGGTCCATAGACATACGAGACAGACGAGCAGAGAGTGAGTTTATGAAGGTGAAAATAGCATTTGTCATTGATTACTCGATCAATTCCATATAATACATGACGTTTATCTAAAACTTTCTCCTATAACGCAGACTCTATTGAGAGGGGGAAAAAAAATGAAAGGACAGGGAATAACTTACCAAGTGTTGGCATGAGTAAAGAGAGAACACCAATGCCGGCAACCTTAAGTGGGACACCTACTTTGAGCATGTCTCGGATATTAATGTGGCCAGTGGCAAATCCAACAACGTTGGATGGGGTTGAAGTTGGAAGCCAGTAAGCAAACTCAGTGGCAATAGCTCCGGGAACCATAAGAAGAAGAGGGTGAACATGCATGGTCCTGGCAATGTGAGACAGGAGAGGGATGAGGAGTGTGGCTGTAGCATCGTTGGATGTGATGAACTCTGTAATGATGCTGCTGATTAGGCTAACTGCAGGCGCAATTGCCAAATATGGTGCATCTTCTAAGAAGCTCAAGGCTCCTGATAGCACATCTGCCAAGCCACTAGACTGGACTCCATCTGCTAAGGCAAACCCAGCTCCTAGCAGTAAGATCAGGTTCCAAGGAAGTCGTTTGCATTCATTCCAATCCATTAGCTTCTCGCCTGATTGCTTCTTGTTTGGAATTATGAACAATAATACTGCTACTAAAACCTACATTGCATAAATTCAACATTTAAAACTCTTGCTTAATTTGGTGAATTCAGATTCTTGCCTTTTAATGTGGTCATGCTCCTATAATATCGGAGAGAAATAGACATAGAATTTTTATATGCGGTGGTACTTAGAATCTTTTTTGCAAGTACAATGGACCTCATAAAAAACTATCTGTATATTTCCAAGTACGATAGGGAAATGACCAGAAACAAAGGGGGAGGATCCAGATCCCTCCATGCTGGTTCAAACAGATTTGTTTAAGTTGAGCCCAATAAATTTATAGAACTTTTGCCGGTATGCTGTGTACAAAGTTTAATTTCAGTTGGTACAAAGGGACTCACACTGACACTTCCATCACCAACAAGGCCATGGAAGAGAGCTCCCCAACCAGGAATGTCGTCTGCGATCCTCCTTGTCATCCACAATATGATCAGCAACTGCATTCACATTTTTTCCTTATTAACATTAACCTAGCTAGACGACAAAATTGTATAATTGTTCACATAAGTATTATTATTAGCAAACAAATTGGAATGGTGCGAGGAAAACTCACCCCAAACACAGACAAAACCATCTTCTCAGCAAAGGACATGGGACCTGCAAATACCCAATTACAGAATAGCAAGTGCGTCAGCTTAGTTGGTGACAAATGGTTGGATATATTTTTTAATTCGCCGAAAGTCCAGTTAAGAAAACAACGTGAATATAAAAAGAAACTAAATATGTCCAACTCCCATAGTATAACTTATTTAGCAAGCGCTCCGTTACATCATTTTCAACCGCTGCTTCCTCCGTCTTTTCATATCTAGGTTGATGAATTTGCAATTATACACTGAACCACAAACAGAGCCACATGCTTTTTGATTTGCCAACCCAAAAAATAAATAAAAAAAGGAAAGATAAAAGAAAAATTAATTACGTCCACTAATTTGGGAAGGGCCACCATTGAGGTTGCCAACACGGACCCGAGTTTCTCCAAACCACAATATGCAACGCGAATGAGACTCGGACGTTTAGCCCAAACAATACAACAAAACAGACAGAAATCCGAGAATAGGAAGAGGGTTAGCTTAGCTCTATACGAGGAGATCAGATCACCAATAATTTTTAAGAATCAGAAGAAATTATTACCAAGAGCTTCTAGATCTCGCTTCAGGTGAGCTTTATCCAAATAAGCCGCCAGTTCCCGACCCGAACCTTTTTTCACATACATCAAACAAATGATGCACCAAAACGAGATTAACATCAAAACGGAGAAAGGAAATCCGAAGCAGAACCAAGTGTTGAAGCTGATTGGCTTTGCTCCGGGAACTAGGCTCTTCCACATTCCGATCAGTATCAAGTTCACTCCTGTACCGGTCAACGTGCTGGAGCCGCCGATCGGCGTGGCGTAAACCACTGTAAGAACCACCGCCCTTGCGAACTTATTGACGGCTTCCGATTGCTCGTGCAGCGGTGGGAGGCGCTGTAGTATGCCAGTGGCCACCGGCATCATCATCACTGCGGTTGCCACGTTGTGCAGCCACATGCTGACGAAGAATGTCGTGGCACATAAGCCCAATAGGAGCAGCGCCGGATTCAGGGGGTCGCCGCAGAAGAACAGGGTTACCTGTGGGTCCAAGTTATGTTCAACCATTCTATTAGACCAATCACCACAAAGCACAGATTTTCCCATCAAGAACGAAAAAGAGATAAACATAAAAAAACGTAGAAATAAGAAAGAACAAACCTAATCTCTTCGCTTTTTTCTTTAATTGCGATGGGATGGAACTTAATACGACTATAATACAATTTTAAATGACTAATTAATGTTCTTTTCTTAAATTCTTGTTTTTGACGGAGGACTATTTAATGCCTGTAACAAATAAACAAATATGAAATTTTAACATAATTGGTGGAAATAATGGAGAAATGTCCATAGCTTAATAATTTATTTAATAGTGCTAACCCACAGATTACTAAATTTGAGCACTACAGCAACAGCAAATCTCACAAACTTTCTATTTAAATCAACAACATATTGGATAAAATTAAATTAGAGTGAAACTTATTTTCTCTCACATATCTACGTTAAAAGGTGCATGTTAAGGTATTCATGTGGTACAAAACTCATGCTGATGTGGTAGCATGGAGAACCACTAGATGAGATTATGATATTCTCATCCAATGGCTCTCAATACTGCCATATCAGCAAGACTTTAGTACCATGTTGCTACCTTAGAATTCCACACATTAAAATGTTAAGATTAATGAAAACCCAGTCATAGTTAAAAGATTCTAGCTTTGTCTTTTGATGAGAAGAACACGTGGCGAAAGGAGTGACTCACATTCAAAGCCAATCTTCCATGGACGTTGTAGCGTTCAACGGCGAGAGCAAGAATGAAACTTCCCAAAACAAGAGTAATCACATCGTCCATGTAAGAGTGAGCTACACTGTCTGCCGAAGCAATCCCAAACAGAGGAAACAAAAACAAAGGACACATGGAGGTCACCGGAAGTGGTACGGCCTCCGTGACCCACCACGAGAAGATCCAAGCAATCGCGGCCAGCATGTTCCGGCTAGCCGCCGGCGCATGGTCGAACTTCACGAAGAGGTAAACAATGAGAGCCAAAATGGGTCCCAAGATGACATAGAAATTTTTGGGAGTTAGAACAGAATTGATGGAAGGTTGGAAGTTTTGTGTTGTTTGAATTGGTTCGTGAAGCGGGAGAAGCGGCGATTTCAGGTCATCGGAAGCAGGCTGCGGAGAGGGCGCTCCGGTCATTTTGGAGAAGGAAGAAAAAAATTGTGGCTGAGAGAATCGGTTGATGCAGGAGAAGAAGATGGATGGAGGTTGGCGGAATTGAAAAAGGGTTGAGTGTGGGGCTTTTATTTCTGAATTTTTCAGAAAATAAGAGACATGGGAGGGGCCAAAGCAAATTCCGTTTTTGTTATTAGTATACATATACGACTCTTCCTCTATCAAGCGTGTTACATTAAAAAAAAAAAAGGAAGAAGATGAATTTGATATTACATATATAATATTGAATTGTTTTTTATAATTGTAAATGAATTGAAAAATATTTTTATATTGTATGACCATATAAATTTATATGTTGGATATAGCTCAAAAATGTAAATTTCGTAACGGTTATGCTTTACTTAAATTAGTTTCTTTTATTGAATTCCATTCATTTTAATATAAATTATATGAATTCATCTATAAGCAAATCCAATATTTAGAAACAATGTAAAAAATAATAATTTAATTGATTAACAAATTAAACTGTTTTGTTTGAAATGTGTTAAGAAATGCAAAAAAAAAAAATAATTGGAAGGCAAATATGATGATGTTATGGTAAATATTAAAATAACGATACTATTTTGTGCCGCTTTCATTTAAAATATATTTAATCTCAGACTAAACGAATACTAGTAAAACTATATTTAATATTCTAAAAAATTTTATAATAATATAAATGAATTTAAACAAAAATTGAGGATGAAATATAATTGCGTTAGATTAATTTAATTTGAATCCAGACGCAATAATAACTGATTTAATTCAAAACAAAATAATTTTTTTTTTTTTTTTGGTATTCCACTTAATTCAAATTTTTTAGGTTGATTACAACAAACAAAAGTGAACAACATATGGCCCTGCGAATTGCGTAAGACTGGACAATAATGGAAGAGTGGGGTCCTTGACTGCAACGTCTGTGGGTCCGATGGGTCTATGATTGAGTTACGTGGGAGTTCAATTAATTTTTAAATATATTATAATATTTTTAATTAATATTATTTTATGAAATTTTCTAAAAATAAAAAATAATAATATATAAGAAATATTTATTGATTCTTGTGTGTAATTCATAGGGTCCTGTTAGCAAAATCCTATCGGTAAAATTATTGGGTTGGCGTCGCAAGGAAAACAAGAAACACGTTGTAATACGGTGATTACCTTGTTTCTGCTCGGAGTTTGACCGGGATATCCTGCCGATAAGGAGAGCTTCCATGTAAATTTTTTTAAAGCAGTAGTTATCTTTGGAGCTCAAACTGTCTGCAGACAGTGACATGCAAAATTATATCTTTAAATATAAATTAGAAATTATTAATTAAATATCAAATAATAAAATAAAATTTTAAAATTTAATTTAATAGATATAAAATATTTATCCTGCTTATAATATGTGATTTTATTTTTTCCTAACAAAATTATTATTAATTTTATTATTTATATATCAGCTTTTGTAAAAATTCAAATAAATTAAAATTTATATTTATGATTTTTAAATTTCTAAGACGATATAAATTCTAGTAAATTATATTTTTCTCATTAGAAAAGAATAAAGATAAGTGTTTATAATTAGAGTATTAAAAAAATTCGTTGTGTCTTGCATATTTTATGATTTTTGATTCAGAAATTTGAGATCTGACCACACACATATAGCTCTTAATTTGAATTCTGTTTCTCTTTTCTTATTTGTTATTAGCAAAAAGAGATTTTGAAATTAAGGGAAGACACAAGTGACATTAAAAAAAATATTCAAGTAGAACAAATATAATACTTATACAAAATTTGTAGATATGAAAATACATTCTAATTTACAGTTTAAAATTTTTATTGAGGAAAAAAAACTATTTTAAGCAAGGAAGTGATATTTATGTTTGCATAATAATAATCTAGAATAATTTATAAAGAAATCAAAAGAACAATACATATCAAATTTCATTTAATATAATTAAGGAGAATGAATAGAACAATAACAGAAAACATATATATAACAAAGGATTTATTTGGAATGAACAGAGAAGTTAAGAGGAATGAAATTTGAGAAGCAGAAGTATAATGGATAATTAAAATTTTACTTAACGAAAATTTGAGGGAGAAAGAAAATAACTCATCACTACTTTTTATTTCTTTTCACCGTGATGGGACAAAAATGAGAGAGAGAGAGAGGACAAAATACTCATTATAAAATAAGTGGATCACACCACTTTTTATTTTTCTTCATAAATGGAGAAAAAAAAAGGAAAAAGGGAGAATAAATATTTCTCTCCATGAGTAAAGAGAAAAATTTACATTTTTGTTCTATTTTTCTTTACAATTAAACAGAAGAAAGAGAATATTTAAAATTTTCTTTTTTTATTTTAATGCACCAAAGAAAATAGACTAAATAACTAATTTTGATTCTTTAAAAATAAATTTAGTATTAATTTGATCCCTATTTAATGGTGTCACTAAATTTAGTTCCTTATAGATTTGATTTGATTTGATTTAATATCATTAATCATAAATTTAGAGTCATCCCATCATAAAAAATTAAATACTTATTTTGATTATTCAAAAATAGATTTAGTATCAATTTAATCCTTATTTAATTATACTCAATTTAATCACATATAGATTTAATTTAGTATAATGTTATTCCTCCACCAAATTTAAATTTAAATTTTATCTCATCTTCCTTTATCAGACCTAACAATATATTTCTTCTTTCTTGATGAAAAATATGCTAATAAGATGGGTTATGATGGAGAAAATTGTGCTAGTTTTGTGTTGATTTTTTGTCCTCAACATCTTTATATGATTACTTTAGTCATAAATATTTGATATTATAATTAATTAATGAAGTTACTTATCTATTGTATATTTAAAGTGCAACAGTGATCGTTGTGATTATTTCGAAAATTAGCTTACCTTATTCCATGTCAAAAGGTAGCTTCAATGGAGAGAATTTCCTCAAGTTATACAAGCTCCTAACTTTATTTAGGGTTAATGCACAAATGATAGTAAATAAGAATTAAAACTTCAAATTTTTTATACTCTACTTTGTAATTAAGAAAAAAAAAAAACAAGTTCTACTGTAGATTACATATTGTTACATCAATAGAGCAATTTGAAATACCATTAATAGTGTTAATAAAATTTGTTGTGATATAATTCATTGTAGAATTTGAAATGTTTCCAATAAGTTTTATTAATTTTGTTAACTATATTTTTAAATGCATTGAATGTTTTTAATAGGAAAATCTAACAGGCTTAAAACTCATGAGATTTTTACAAATTAAGCTTACCAAAAATAGGCCTACAAACCCATCCCATACGAACCAGATTTACGTGGATCACATGTCAATTGCTTTTTTAAAATACAATAAATTAAGTTCGTTGGCTTTTAACATTGACTAAACTAGTTAAAATAGGTTCACTTAAAATATAGATTTTAATGGATTGAGTTTTAACATGCCAAATTCATGTAATTTTTGTTTCAATTTGGTTTGCATCGCACATTAAACACATCTAATTTTTAAAATCCTCCACAAATGATTTTTAAATGCATAACTTTTGCAAAGAATGTTTTGTTTCGCATGCATTAGGCACATGAATTTATATTAACTGAAAAGTTGTATTTCTTATACATGGATTTAAGTACAAAATTGTGTTCAAACAATGATATAAAAAATGTATAATTTTACTCAATGTTTTCAATAAATTGACTACGACATATGTTTGGTTGAGCTCTGATATCAATTAAAAGTAAAAAAAAAATACTATATACTCAAAAATTTCAAATTGTTAATTTATATGTCATAACATGATTTATTAAAATAGTGAAAGAAAATTTCATGAGAATGTGCACAAGAGATGAATAAAAGGTTAGATTAATAATCTGACTCAGATGCATCCATTTTCTGCTATTTAATACCAGCAGCTTCCTTAATTTTCAGATAATACTATTTATCAATTTTCAGAAAGATAGGGACCTTTTTTAATTAGATTAATTGTGTCATGAATACTACTTATCATTAAATTTGTACTCACTTATTTGATATTGGGTCTGAGTATTATATTAATATTTATAACTTTAGCAATTACTTTATTTGAGCCCTGATATTAAATATTTATTTATAAATTATGTAATGCTCTTAACTTGAAAATTTTCAATAGAATATATTTTATTTAATAATGAAATTATAATCAAGAATAAAAAAATCATTTAAAATAATTTTCATTTTTATTTTTGAATTGTATATTTAAAATTATAATTTTAAAGATAACTTATAAAAATAATTAATAAATAAAAAAAATTATTTTAAAAGCTATAAGATTAAAAACTTTTTAAAAAAATAATAAACAAATAAACTCGTAATCTATTATGTTCTTGTGTTTCTTTCTTTGCCTTTCTGCTCGTTTTCTTTTACATCCAAATCCAGTCACTGGGGAATGATGTAACTGGAAAAGCGGGCAGAGGGCCGTGCGACTATGTATATGCCAGATACCCTCTTTGCTTTTCTTTACTTTAGCAAGCGAGGTCCACCTCATAATGCATATTGGGGGGCGGGACATGGCCGCAGGGTCCCTTCTACCATAAACGCAATGATCACTGCCTTACTATGAATTCAGACTTTTTTTGGACACCTGTTACATTGTTTTTCTCTTCCACGTGTCAGCATCTCATCCTTATTTTTCCGTCATTTATTTTCATTTTTTTGTTTTCCAGTTTGACCTCAAATTCCTTCTTATTTCCCGTCTTGTCCTTGGTTTGCTTCTTTCTGATTCTACCCGTATAACACCTGACGCGTAGCTTCTCTTCTTATTTCTTTTTTTTTTATATATATTTCAGATACAATAACATAATATAATAATAATCTATAATAATATAATAATAATAATTTATATTTTTTATTATTGTTTATTAATATGATATAATATAATAATAAATAATAATATATATCTTTAGTATTAACCTTCACTATTACATAATCTTTAAATTTAATATAATATAATTTTTTATAATTAAATATTTTAAATTATATAAAATTTGAAATTTTTATTTAAAAATTTAATTTATTATATTATATATTTTATTATTAACTCTTAATATTATATATTATATATTTAAATTTTTATAAATATTTTAGATAAATTAAAATTTTATTATATAAATATTATATTTTTAAATAAAATACTCAAAGATTAAAATTAAATTTATTTATTTAAATTTTGTTAACAATTTATTAATATCAAGTTTTAGGCATTATATATCAAAATTAAATATATATCAACTAAATTTTTTTCAATATTTTGTACTTCATGTGCTATTTCTCATACCGTTTCTTCTTTCTACTTATATCATTTACAACTCAAATGTTATTTATTTATGATTATAAACTCATTATAGTTTAATTCTATTTTTTAAATATAATACCTAAAGATTGAAATTAAATTTATTTATTTAAATTTTGTTTGATATTAAATTTTAGGTACTATACCTTAAATTAAATATATATTATTTGAGATTTTATGTTATTTTATCATATTGAAAATTTTTTATATTAAAAATATTTTAAATATGATAAAATTTTATTTAAGTAAATTAATTTGTTTTAATATATATTTTATTTTTAACTCTTAGCATTTATTAACTCAAACATTAATTTTTTATATTTTTTCCACTTTTTATATCTGCTTTGTATTACTTATAATTTAGACATGAATATCATTGAGTAGTATAAATATGATACTATATATTTTATTTTAAATTTTATAGATATTTTAAAATAATAATATAATATAATAAAAATAATAATATGATAATATAATATAATAATAACAATAATAATAAAATCTATATCTTTACTATTGATCAATATAATATAAATTTTTATGATAAAATATTTTAAGTTATATATAATTTCAAATTTTTTTAATAAGTTGATTTATTATGTTGCATATTTTATTATTAACTATTAATTATATATTATGTATTTAAACTTTTATAAATATTTTAAATAAATTAAAATTTTAGTATATAAGCATTATATTTTTAAATACAATACTTGAAGATTAAAATCAAATCTATTTATTTAGTTTTTGTAAATAATTTATTAATATCAAATTTTAGATATTATATATTAAATTAAATATATATCAACTAAAATTTGCCAATACTATATACTTCATGTACTATTTCTTGTACTTTTTTTACTTATCTATGTATTATCTTTTTCTCTTCTTATCTTACTATTAATTGAGAGTTTTTTAAAGGATAGGGGTGCTGTTGCTTTTTGAGACGTGTTGGGCTGGGAGAAAAAGTTTTCCCACCTAACACTGTCCCGTTTTTTCCTGTTTTTATTTTTTAAATATAATAATAATATAATAATGACACAATAATAACATAATTTAGTAATAAAATTTAAAAACAATAATATTATAAATAAAATAAAATAATAATATAATATTATTATAATAATAACATAATAAAATAAAAATGAAATTATAAAAATAATAATATAATAATGTAACAATAATATAATAATAATCTATGTCTTCACTACTAAAATTTACCATTATAGAATCTTTAAATTTAATATAATATAATTTTTATGGAAAAATATTTTAAATAATAAATAATATAAATTTTAATTTAACAAGTTAATTTATTGTATTATATATTTAATTTTTGTTTATTGTTTACTAACATAATATAATATAATAAGCTAACAAAAATAATATAATATAATAATTTAATGATATTAAATAATAATATAATAATAACATAATAATATAATATAATAGCAATGATTGTATGAAAATTATAATATAATAATATATATCTTTACTATTAATCTTTATAAACTTAAATTTAATATAATACAATTTTATTATAAAATACTTTCAATAATAAATAATTTAAATTTTTTATTTAATAAGTTAATTTACTATATTATTTATTTTACTATTGTCTATTAATATAATATAATATAATAATAGATATCATTATTGAATCTTTAAATTTAATATAATATAATTTTTTATGAACAAATATTTTAAATAATAAATCATTTAAAATTCTTATTTAGTAAGTTAATTTATTATATTATATATTTTATTATTAACTCTTAATATTATATATTTTA
The DNA here is from genome assembly GCA_020226215.1 of Sindora glabra. Classification (NCBI taxonomy): domain Eukaryota; kingdom Viridiplantae; phylum Streptophyta; class Magnoliopsida; order Fabales; family Fabaceae; genus Sindora; species Sindora glabra. The sequence goes on along the minus strand of CM035226.1, from coordinate 13,363,059 downwards.
TTTTAAATTTTTATAAATATTTTAAATAAATTAAAATTTTAGTACATAAATATTATCTTTTTAAATACAATACTTGAAGATTAAATTCAAATTTATGTATTTAAATTTTGTTAACAATTTATTAATATCAAGGTATTATATATCAACTAAAATTTTGCTTATTCTTTGTATTTTATGTGCTATTTCTCATATTTTTTTCTTCTTTTTACTTATATTATTTACATCTCAAATATTACTTATTTACAACTATAAATTCATTATAGTTTAATTTTATTTTTTAAATATAATACTTTTAATAAATTTTTTTTATTTAAATTTTGTTAACATTTTCTTGATATTAAATTCTAAGTACTATAGGTCAAATTAAATGTATATTAGTTAAGATTTTACAAAATTTTATCACAGTACAAATTTTTTATACTAAAAATATTTTAAATATGATAAAATTGTCTTTAAGTAAATTAATTTGTTTTAATATATATATATATATATATATATATATATATATATATATATATTATTTTTAACTCTTATCATTTATTAACTCAAATATTTTTTTTCCTTTTTATTTGCTTTGTTTATATTTTTTCTATTTCTTATGCCTATTTTGTACTACTTATAATTAAGATATTAATATCATTGAGTAGTATAAATATAATATTATATATTTTATTTTTAAATTTTATAAATATTTTAAATAGATTAAAATTTTTCTTTAAAAATTATTAATTAAATTAGTTAATTATATATTATATTTTTAATAAAAATATAATATATTAATTTTTAATTAATACATATTAATTGAGATGATTTGGAAAGGCTTTATATTTTATGTATTATGTTTTTCTATTTATATATTGCAAATTTTATTTTTAAGTTTTTTTATTTTACAGTTCATACATTACTTCTCTTATTTTAATTTATTTTGTTACACATTTTTGCTTTTTTTTAATATTCAATCATATTATTTACAGCTTATACATTAAAATTACTAAATAGTATAAATATAATATAATATATTTTATTTTTATTATAAAATATTTTAAATAAGTTAAGGCTGTAAAAAGTATTAACTAAATTAATCATTTCCATATCCTATTTTTAATAAAAATATTTAAAAATAAATTTTATTTATTCAAATATTATCAATATTTTCTTCTTTTAAATATTATATTTCAAATCAAATATACATCAATGAATTTTTATTTATATTTTATAATGCAAATATTTTTTCTTTTTCTTTTATCTATTGTATTATAGAATATATTTTACTTGAAGTAATTTGTGCAGAATTTTTTTAATGATGGAATAATATTTGATAATATTGAGTTTATATGAAAGTTATTTTAAATATTATTTATAAATATTTTTATTATAAAAATATTTTAAATAAGTTTAAAATTTAATATAAAATATATAAATTGAATGAGTCAATTAAATTCTCTATTTTTAATAAAAATATTAAAAAATTTGAATTAATTTTTAATATTTTCTTCATTTATATGTTGTCTCTCTACATATGTTGGAAAATTTTTTTTAAATATGATTTGTAAATACTTTTATTAGAAAAATATTTTTAATAAGCTAAAATTATTTTATTATTTTATTTTTATCAAGAATATATATGAATTCATCAATATAAAAGTGGTAAAAAAATTATAAAATGAATGAATAACAAAATTTATCAAAATATTTTATATAATTCATCACTTTTAAATTTAAATTTTTTGATATAAAATTTAAAAAATATATATTTATAAAAATATCTTATTTATTTTTTAAAATTCATTTATATATATGATATAGTGTATTTTAATATATAAATAAATTATTATATTTATTAAAAAAAATTTATTAAGGCTAAAAAACTAGTGACTAAAGAAAAAAAGAAAAGTTACAATGTGTTGTCGTGGTCCATGATTACCACGTGGCAATAGGCAAAGTCTGAAATTCTGAATCTCTGATGTAATAGCTGACTTAAAAAAAAATATATTGATATTTTTAGCAATATAATAACATTTAGGGTAAAATACACTCTCCTCCTGAGGTTTAGCCTTAATACACTCTCCTCCTTTGATTTTTAATTTTAGCCTGAACTTCCCTTAAAGTTAACAGTAAGAGACAGTGTTACTTTACTGTACATTCAAACAAAATTGCGCTTCATTACAAATGAAAAAGAAGTTGAACAGAACGGCGCCCAAACACCAGTTCCAATTTAATTCTACTATCCTTATTTGAGTCTATTCAATCTCAAGCCTGCAAAGTTTCGAGTTTTTTTTTCTTTCTTATTCAGAAAATGAACAAGTCTCCTTCAAATGGCATATTTTTTAAACCACCCAATTCGAAATTCTCCAGTAAAGAAGGAAGGAGTGGGTATGAACCCTCAGACATAGACAGTGGCAAGAAATCCCACGTTGCGAAAGAGAAAGAAAGAACAAAACTTTGGGATTTGATTCATCTGATGATGAAAAAGCTCTAAAAAATCCCATGGCACTTCACAGAAGGAATTCTTCAAGGTTCAAATTTGAAATCTCCTTTCCTGGTCAATCACGAAGAAGACACCATAGTAAATCATGGTACAAGCCTCGCATACCTGATAACAATGATGATGTTGTTTTGCCCATGTCGAGTTTAGACTTTCGAAGAAATATTAATCCTTTGTCGAAACCTGACCTCGGAAGGCATTCATCTCCGTATAGAAAAGAAGAGCTTAGAACACCAAATAACAGAAGATCAGTGACTGCACCAAGATTAAGACTAAATGCCCAAACGTTGTCAAATGGGGGAAGATCTTCCTCGCCATTGTCGAGAGGCATGGTTCAAAAACAAAGGGAAGTTACTCACTTAAAAGCACCTTCAATTTGTGAAATCAATGAAATGATTGCTTTGGCTAAACTTTCCAAAGATCCCACTGGAGATATTAATTCAATACTAACTAGTACAGATTCTATTCAGCCTGCTGATATTTTCTTTTCTCGGGAATGCAATCCAACAATGACGCAGAAAACTTCATTACCAAGTAATGAAAACCATTTTAAGTAACCAAGTAATATTCTCTATTGGAAATTTTCTTGTTAGCATATTACTTAAGTAACCAAGTAATATATCTCTAATGAATGAAATAAAAAAAAACTTCACTTAAACAATGCTGGAATGCAAACTGAGTTGTACAAAAAACGGTGGTTGACAGGAAAAATAAAAGAAAAAAGGAAACAGAAACGAAAACGGTGGTTGACGGAGAAATAAAAGAAAAAAGGAAACAGAAACGAAAAAGCAAAAAGGAAACAGATGGAGGCATGAATAACACAATCTCTCAATTGAAAAGCGCAAAGCCTCACGTGACCCCAGCATGGTACTCACGAGACAGTGAACATAAGGATAATATTGTCTAAAATATTTGTTACACACTTCCCACAGAATTTCTGTTAGACACAGAAATAGAAAGTAGGGATCAAGGGAGGGAGGGGAGAGCAATAGTTTTCCATTCTTGCAATCCAAAATTGAAAAACAAGGGGAGGAGAGTGTATTAAGACTAAATCTCGGAGGGTAGTGTATTTTATCCTAATATTTAATATTATTTTAAAATACTTTAAATTTAAATCATCAAATAAAAATAAGAAATATAAGATTCCTTTTTTTACTATTTTTTTAATGCAATGACAAATAATTTAAATAAATAATATTTTATATTTTAGTATTATTTATTTTAAATTATTTGTCATTGCATTAAATTATTAAAAATATTTATAAATTTTAATATTTAAAATATATAATTTTTATAATAATAAAAATAAGTAAATTATTAAATTCATACATATAAAAATTGAAAATTAAATTTTAAATATCATAAAAAACAAAAAAATTTAAAAAATATAAGGTACCACTTAAATAAAAAATTTCAATTTAAAATGGATAATTTTGATGTGGATAAATTTTACAAAATTAAAAATTTGATAATTAACTTTTTTAGTTTTTTTATTGAGAGTAAAGACACAGAAATACATAAAAGTAGCTGTCGTCGCTGTTGGCCCGTTAGGCAGGGGTGAAGAGCCAAGTCCTTGACCGTTTCCTTCTTGCAATCCAAGGGTCAGAATTGCATGTTGCGATTAAGATAATATCAACTATTTACGACATCCGTTGACTTTTTCTCGGACGCATTCACTGATTCACGAGTTACGCCGACACGCCGCATGCGCCTCCACCGGTCATTCCCCAACTCTGGAGCGAACTGGACGAACAATAATTAAAGCATCAATCAATCCATCACGTGTTATTTTAGTTAAACAAACAAGGAAAAAAAATTAAGTTATTCCTTCGATTTGAGGTGGTTTCATATAATACTCGCAAGTATTATTTTTCACGTTCACTTCCTAAACTTAGTCCTGAATTGTAAATTATATTCACATAAGATAAACTTTTATGGTTTGAGAAGGAATTTAAGCTATATATTTATATGAATACAAAGGTAAAAATTACAAGAATTCCAACCACATATTTTTATATTTTTAATAGATAAGTGAATTTTGTCAAAATGATCAAAATCTCCCCTAAATAAGGAAAAATGAAAAAGTAATACTCAAGTTGCATCGTTCTGGATCATATATTTTTGTCCCACAAACCTTATATTTGATTCTTTTAATGAAATTTTCTATCAAATAAAATGTCTTCATCCCCCTTAAATCATTCACGTGATGAACGTTGAATGTAATTTGCTATTTATAAATAAATTTAAAAGTAATTACGAAACCTAATAGTTACATGTGTTAAATACAATTACATTTTTGCATCTTTCTCAATAAATATTTAGAGCATTTTCTAACAGAAAACGGCAAAAATTCTGTGACTCCCCAGTATCATCCGATGCGACTATAGGTTGGCTTGAGGAAAATATCAAATATTCTTATATAAATGAAGAAATAATATATTATTTTCATAATTTATTAGTTATAGAAAAAACAATTTTTTTCTCCTTCTACGAAGTTTTCCATACTTTATAGAACTTATAAAATATTTTTTGTTATATTAATAATTTATATATATATATATATATTAGACATCTTGTATGATACCAAAACCGTATGTTACTATGCTATAAATATTCCAGCCTAGCAACTTTGATGCGTTGGTATAGCGGCAAGCAGGTTAGACTTCAAGATATTTATTATGGCAAGGATAAATGCTTGAATTTGTAAATAATCCGATGGAGAGAAGGTATAATCATTATTGCTTTACAATCCGAAATGGTGGAAGCCATTTCGTCCGCTATTTAAAAAAATAAATAAAGAAAAAAATATTCCAGCCTAACCGCACCCTATTTTTTTAAGCATTAGAGTCTCTTTCGATGGATATATTATTCAAACTGGGCTAGTGCTTTCTTTCTTATGCAGAAAATTTGTCAGTGACAAAATTAGAGCATTAATTTTATTATATTATGTGATTGCAAATTTTATGGGAAGATGGAGATTTTTGTGAATTAATTGACTCTACTTAGTTGCACTTATAACAACAATATCTTTATTTATATAGGCTTCTATCATGCAGCACTAAAAAATTCTGCATGCTATGCAGCACACTTGTTTTTTTTGTTATTATTTTTGGCAGTTCAAAAATATGTGATTTAACAGTTGAAAATTGCTGAGACCTTTAAAAATTTTACTTTTTAATATATTTAAAATTCAACCTTTATAAATGTACATTAAAAGAGCGTTTGATTCGTAAAATATTTTTAACATTCTCAAAAATATTTCAGATAAATATTATATTCTCATATTTGATTCAAGGTAAAAAAAAAGATTTGAAAATGTTACATTTTCAAAAATATTTTTGGCCTAATTTCCCCCAAAATATTTTCATAGAAGAGATAGGTATCTCAAATTTCCATCCATAGGATGAGAATGCTAATAATAAAATATTAGAATAAAATTATCCTGATATTCAATTCTTTCTCTTATTTATCACTTTATCAAATAATTTTTAATTTAAATTGGGGAGTAATTATTATTTTATTTTTAAAATATTTTTTATTATTAAGAAATATAATAATATTAATTTTTTAATTATAATTCCTTTTCTATTATTATTCCTAATGTTTGGATGATTATTTTAATATATTTATATATACATATGATTTCTTTTATTAAAAAATAATACAACAAGCTTGAAATTTTTTCACAAAAAGATGTATTTATACATAAAAATATAAAATAATAATATATTTATATTAGAAAAGAAATTATAATGCATAATTTAATACCAATATGAAATATAATTTTAAAAATAATTTAATGGTAAAAAATTATAATTTTATAAAAAGAGAAATACTAAATATATTTAATATTATGATAATAGCTTAAATAAATTACACTCAATTTATTTTAAAAATTAATCTAATAATAATAAAGTGTAAAATATTAAAATATAATAAAGTATAAAATATTTTTATAAATATTTTAATAATTTTTTAGATGTTAAATATTGAAATTTAATTTATTAGGTGTTAAAATTTTTTAATTATTTAGGTAATTTTAAATAAAAACATGATTTATTATATTATATTTTATAATAAAAAAATTTGATAAATATATTTTTAAAATAATCTCAAAATTTTTATGAATATCAAACATGAATCAAATATAGTAATATAACATATCTAGAAATCTAATAAAATATTTCTGAAAAAATTTTTAATTATTTAGACGAGTTGTTGAGTTTACACAGAAAATAATTTTTTGCAAGAAATTAACTTTTTAAAAAATAACTTCTTACATAAATTTTTTAGGAAGTATTTAAAATTATTTGATTGACACATAAGAAATAATATTTTAAAAAAATAAATTTCTGCATTTTATTTAATTTAATTTTAAATATTCTAAAAAGTGTTAATGAGATAATTATTATTTTTAATATTATTATAATATAAATTAATAAATTTTAATTGTTATAAATTAAATTTAATAAAAATAATTTTATTATTATATCCATACAGTAAAAAAAATAAAATTTCTTCTAATTTATTAGATAATAACTAACTAAACAACCTATTTATTTCTTGAAAAATAATTTTTTTTTTTTAAACCAAACGAACTCTTAATACATATTATCCTACCAGTTGTCAATACAATGGAGGACAAGACAAATTTATATTCTTGGGTATCCTTCAATTTCAATGGGTAACAACCCGGAAAACGGACGCGGCTCTTGGAAACCGTAAATATTATTTTGCAGGGATAGATTTTAATATATCATTAATATATTAATATATTATTAAATTTAATTATATAGTAAATTTATTTTTTAAAATTAAATTTTACAAATATATTAATAATAAAATTTTATAATACATCAATATATAATTATATTAATAACATACCACATAATTTTTTTATTTTACATCATACTTGAAACTTATCAAATACGGATAGCAGTTCTAAAACGAGTAGATAATTAATACCAAATTGTTGCACGAAGAAAATGGACAGGGAAGCCGATATTCTCAGAGCTGTCCAGCTGGATCTTCAATTGAGACCGCAACGTCATTGAATACTTTTTAATAATGTTAAGTCTTGGTCCTAATTTTTTTTAGAATTAAGAGTAAAAAGATGTTAAATAAATAAAATGATTTGTGTAACTTTTTTCTCTAATCACATGATATTAATTTAAAATATATTTATAAATATTAGATGAATAAAATAATTGATGCAAATTTTTTCTTACACAACTATATAATACGAATATATAATCTCAAAATTTTGAAAAATTATGGCCACTCCAGTCTCCTAACACTCCACGTCTACCTACTTTTCAGTCAAATCGAAGATTCTTTGAACATTTTGCTTTTTTCGTTGATGAAATAATTTTTGGATTAGGTTGCAGCAATTACAACCAAGCATTTCGTGGGACGGCCACAATCTCTATCTTATGTTGCAGATTAGCTTGAGAGGACGGATTCATGAGGGCAGGGTCACCTGTTCTTGAATATTATCGGTTGATTTTTATTTGGAGTTAATTGCAGTGTCCTTTTTTACCCTTCGTTATTCCTACAGAAAATTAATGAAAAAAAATAATGAAAAGAAAAGGAATAGAAAATAATATAAAAAAGAAATGAAAGAGAAAATGAATCGAGAAGAACGAGTGATTCCCACCAAATTTTTTTTAGTTCATATGAATGAAAAATGAGTAAAAAATTAGTCTATTATACTTTTGTATTTGATTTGATTTTATTTAATTTGAAAATTGACTTATTAATTTAAAAGATAAGTTTATCATTCAACTTAATTTAATTTTTTATCAAAACAAAAAGAGAAAAATATTTTTTTCTTACTTTCTTTACATACAAACAAGAAAAGAGAAAATTCTTTTCTTTATTTTTTTCTTTGCAATCAAGTTAACATATTTTTCAATCTTATTTTATTATAATGCGAATGTGATTGATCCAACTAACTTTTTTTTAAATAAATTTTATCCAAGTTGTGAGAAAACTTTGATGATTTTTAGTATTTATTTTTATTTGGTGAGCAACACAACTATGATTATTTACTTAATCCGTTCGTCCACTTGGAGTTTTTACTGGGCCCATGCATCGTCACGTAGGATAAGGTTTCATGTCTCCCTCAGCATTTTCCTATCTCTTTTCGTAGTTAGCCCTCCAAAACAAATTCGTAATACTAAAAATCAATAAGAAAGTCAATTTGAACAACGTGGGGCTTTAAGATTTTGTAACAAGTCAAGTCTTGAATTTAAAATTGAAACTTGCGAGGAATGAGGATTAACAAATAATAGGCGGCTCATAGCAAAAGTATATGCCTAAACTTTAGCCGCAATGGACAGAGTTTGTCGTGGTTGATGATCCATTAGGAGATTATAAATCCATTAGCAAATTACATTCACATCCTTAAGATTTAATTTAATTATTTTTATATTCTTTCTAATTTTGAAAATATATATTATTTTTTATATATATTTATTTTAATTCTCTTTTATTGTAAATATACACTCACTTATTTTATTTTTAAAGTACAAGAAAAATAAGTATATATTTTTGAAAAAAAAGAGGCATTAGTGTAATTAAATTAAATCTTAAGAAAATACAATAATTTGCCTAAAACTTTAGCTTAAGAAGCATTCAATATTCTTTAAAGATTTTATCTTTCTTTACATTTAAGATTCAATTTTTATTCTTTATGTAATGTATGTTTAATAATTTAACTTCTTTATTTTAAAAAATAATAATAATTTCCCTAAACCTATTAATACCGCTGAAAGTTGGTTCCAAGATTGATTATTAAATTCACACGGACTCCAATTGTTCAATCATTATTCATTGAGCAACCTTTACGGAGGTGAAGCTTTTTACCGTTAAGGTACAAAATACGTTTTAAAAAATAAGATGAATGTATCATTATAATTATTAATAAAAAACTAATGAAATGAATACTTATAAATTTAAAATATATTCTTCTAGTAATTTTTTATTTATTAAATTCTAGCTCTTTGATTCTTTATTAAGGACTATAATTATTCACTTTACTATTTAAAATATATCATCTGTTTTAAAAGAGCTAAATACAACTTTTCAAAGGTTGGGGAGAACATGAAAAATCCATAGATGAGCCTCTATCTGCATATGAGCCCAAATGATATTTTGAGACAAAGTACAGATTCTGACTCTTACGTGGGCCAAGCATTGCAAAGCATAGATGAGTCATTGAATTGAGCAATTTATGTAGCAGAACTAGGCCCATTGATACCTAGCTTGGGCTAAAAATAATACATAGCTTGGGCTGAAGGAATACCTAGCTTCTACTGCAAATATGCGCGCGTCTTTCTGCTCTAGATCAAGATTTCTTCCTTTTTTAGAAAAAGTTTCCTTTTCCCCCCCAGATTTGGTATAGCCACCGCCGCTGATCTATATTCCAACGTCTATCGCACGAAAGAGAAATTGAGGAAACGAAGATTTATAACAAAAAAAAATATATATATGATGAAAATAAAATTTAAAATAAAATTTTTTATATTCATTAAATTAATTTTTATAAATTTATTTCATTATTATATATATATCAATAGCTCTTAATTTGTACTTAAATTTTAATTTCAAATTCTATTTTCATTACACATAGCATTGATGATAAAAAAAGAAATATGTGGATATTTTAAAAGTGAATATTGTTATTATTGAAAATTTTAATATTATTAGGTCTTACATCTTGACATTTGAGCAAATTATTTTTCAAAATTTAATATTTATTAAATCATAACACCAAAACATTGTTAAAATATAAAAAGAAAGAGCTTAAATTTGATCCATAGAGACTGTGAAATATTTTACATTATTAATAAATGAAAGGAATACATGGCATTAAAGAAACAAAAGTAATTGAGAAATTTTGATCATAATAAAAGGGTTTTAACAATTTTTCTAATAATATGACAATATATGAATAAATAATAGTATAAGGATAATTTACACTAGTAATGTATTAAATTTAAATTTAAATAGAAATAATATTTAAAACATAATATTATGATATAATTAAAAATATTTTTTTTAAAATATAAAATTTCCTTATCTTTTGTAAGAATCTCTGTTTAGCATGCTAATCCCGTTCCTCAGTAGAATACCTCTTCTAAATGCTTCAAATAAATATTTGCTAAAATGGAGAGCATTTAACTCTGTAATTTTATTTATTTTGGTAAAAAATGTTTTGCATAAGAATATAACTATAAATAATTAAAATGATAAAAATAATTGATATACTAAATATTAAATATAATAAATTTAATAAAAGGTAATTTCTCCTTTTTCAAATAAAAAAATAATTTTCTTCTCCATTATATTATTTAGAAATTTTATCTTTTTTTTTTCATATTCTCAATTAGATCTTAAAAATTTTATGTATATAACTAGGGATATAATTAAAAGAAATATATATCTATGGCAGAAAGTCTAAAAAAGCTTGTGTCTTCCCACAGCCTTTAATAAGGAAGTTCAATTAGCATGAAACTCGTGACGTATGTTTTCGTGACATCCAATGTTTCTGACTTTTTTCTTGATGTCAACTTTCACACCTCACATATAAAAATGAATAGACGGCTTATCAATCAATAATCAATAATATAAATATGAATTGGTGAATGCAGCTTTTTAAATTTAAAAAGAGGTAGCATCAAAATTAGTTGGTCTATTGTGAAATTCCATTCATGTTATGACAAAGTTTTCATTTACTTTACATTTTTTCCAATCTGCCTTTTATTTTATTGCTATATTCTCGGTCGTCCAATGCATTTACTTCCCGTCTCAGAGAAAGTTATTTTACTCATTTTCACCGCCATATATTTTTTTACACTTGATTCAAATTCTATTGGTAGTAAAATTAAATAAATTTTCCAAAATGATCTGCGTGTTCAAAATTTTATTTATTAAAATACAAAAAATAGTGTTAAATACTCGACGTCATTAAAAATTTAGTATTATTTTAATATAATTTTTATTAAAATAAATATTTTTTCAATTTGACAATATAAATTTTATCAAAAATATTTTATTTCTTTGGAATTGAAAAGGTAATATATTTAAAAAAGTGTATAAAAACAATTTTATAATATATTTTAGAAAATTATATAAAAATAATTCCAAATCTTTTATCTTGATACAATACTAAAGAGTTTGATTTGTATAGAAAATGTCTTTTTTTTAAAAAAAATTAAATTTTTTAAAAAATAACTTGTAATGTGAACTTTTTGAAAAGTGAGAAATAATTTCTTATTGAATTAATTTTAAATATTTTAAAGAAATTAATAAAATGATTATTATATTTTAATATTTTTATAATATAAAATAATAAATTTTAATTATTATTAATTAAATTTAATAAGAATAATTTGATAAACCCCCTATCTTTTACTGTAATTTTTTATATTGAGGCAGAGGCAAACCAAAGGTGAGATAGCAAGACTAAAAAATTTCTTCGTCTACGCATAAATATGTGGCTTGACTTTACATCCACTGTAATATGGAAACTGAGGCCCTCGTTTGTTATCTATTTGTACCAACCAGTAGTTCAATATCGGCTCTGTCTTCTTGTCGTTTATCGAGACAGATCTCACCGAGAAACCCTAGACCAGGAATCAGATGCAGGCGATGCCTACAGTCAAGCAATGGAATCTTTCGATGCTGAGAACCCCCGATCTACCAAGTCTCCGTCGTTTCATGGCGGATCTACCTCCGGAGGTCATCACCGAAATACTCTCGCGATTGTCAGCGAAGGTACTCCTTGTCTTCCGGTGCACTTCTAAGTCATGGAAGTCCTTGATTGATAGCGCCGAGTTCATCATCTTACATCTCAAGAAGTCTGTCGAGTTTAACTCCAACATCAACATCATTTTCAGTGAGGAATCTGAGCTCTATGCTGTGGATTTTGCAAGCCTCGATAAAGCCGTCGAGCTCAACCACCCTTTGATGTGTTACAGTAATCGAATCAAGGTACTGGGTTCCTGCAACGGCTTGCTCTGCATCTGTAATGTAGCTGAAGACATTGCTCTGTGGAATCCATGGATTCGAAAGCACAAGGTTATTCCCATTTTGCCCGCGGAACGCCGTGCTGATGCCGTGAATGATCTATTTGTAGTTCGTGTTTATGGGTTTGGGTATGATTCCTTCACTGATGATTATAAGTTGCTGAGAATTTCGTATTTTCTTAACTTACATACTCGTCCTTTCGATTGTCAAGTCAAACTTTACAGTCTGAGAGCAAATGCTTGGAAAAGTCTTCAAAATATGCCTTACGCGCTCTGTTGTGCACGGACAATGGGTGTTTTTGTTGGCGGTGCTTTGCACTGGGTGGTGACCCGGAATCTGGAACAACATGAACCTGATTTAATTATTGCTTTAGATCTACACTCGGAAACTTTTCGGGAGGTGCCACTGCCGGATGCAGGAAATGAGGAATTTCAAATGGATGTGGCTTTGTTGGGAGGATGCTTGTGCATGCTTGCAAATTATCAGAAAACTCGAGTTGATGTATGGGTGATGAAAGAATATGGATGCAAAGAAAGCTGGTATAAACTGTTTACATTGTCACGATCCCCTGATTTGAGATCTCTTAAATCTGTGAGGCCTTTGGTTTATTCAGAAGATGGAAGCAAAGTTCTTTTCGAACAGGACCATAACAGGCTTCGTTGGTACGATTTGAAAACTAAAGAAGTGAGTCCAATGAAGATTTCTGGGATGCCTGCTTCAATTGAAGGCACAATTTGCGTAGGAAGCCTTGTCCCACCGACTCTAGAAAGTCTACATGATAAGAAGCTGAAGAAATTGGCGGATGAAGAGAATAGCAAGAAAAGGTACTAATAATTTACTTGTCTCTTTTATTTTCTCCTGAAGAAATCTTTGTTTTAAACCTTTGTCCCCGCTTTGGATGATAGATGTATTCAGCATTTCATATGTCAGCACTTAGTACGCAATCGATCCATTAGTTGTTTGTATATGAAATTGGTGTATGTCAGATGTTACTTCGATATCGGTCTTAGTCTTAGATCGGACTATTTGTCATGTTGGATTTCCTGAGTTGACATAGATATGCAATTGCAACATAGTTTCTAGTTTAATTTAATTTCCATCTAATCAATGGGTCAATTTTGATTTTTCAAGCATGATTATGAATGTTTACTTCTCTGCCATTTACTTTCAGGGATGATTTCCTTTCCGAAGGATTCAAATTGTCATTATAGGTAAGTAAAAGAAGAACAAACGGTAGAAGCTGAATTTGTTCTGTCGTTTGGATTGATGGCTAGTTTGAATCCACCTCATTTTTTGGAACTTATTCGCCTTAGCTCATGGGGAAGAGTCGAACTGATCGGTAACAAATTGGTTCTTGTTCCTTGAGCTAACATATGATTTGAGATGACTGAGCTGCTTTGAATTTGCCTGTTTTATTTTTGCAGGGATGCAAGTTAAAGAGAGGGATCAAGTTCCAGATATTCAAGGTGATGGAAAAGATGGTTGATGCTTCATTCCTTTTGTGGAAACGAATATTGGATTCAGTAGTCTTCTGCTTGCTGGCTACTATCCCTGCAATATCTCCCAATCTTTCTAGAAAGAATATGGAGAACTTGTCAAATTGTATTAACTTGACATGCTCCCACCGCTGCTGACCTTGAAATATTCGATTGTCTCAGGGAGATGTTATGTTCTGTTTGTATGAAGTTTAGGTGTGCCAATCTGGGAGTGTTGTACCATTTTATGCTCGATGGTAATAGAACTCATGCATCAATAGCTATTCAAATCTCGTAGTATTGTATGCTACCAGGAAGCTCAAATCCAACAATGAGAAGTTATGTAGTATGATCTTTTGAACAGTGAAGAATTTTAGTAAACTTTGTATATAGTTAATGAAATATTAAGCTTTTGTGCAAAATAAATTATCTTGTAAACCTGTGTTTGAGTTATGACAATATCTTTATGTTGAGTTTAAGTTGTATCGAGAGCCCTGTATTGTGCTGTAACAGCCGCCCAAACTTGTATATTGGTATTACGGCTTTTGGCCTGGGGACTGGCCAACCAAACTCCTGAATGCTATTGAGATAATCTCTAATACGCATTCTATACTATCTTCCATTTACGCATGCAGTACGAGTATATTGAGATGTTGATTGCGTATGTGAAAATTAGTTTGTATTTATACTCAATCCATACTAATTAATGCTGGTATTTGTTCTTGCCGCAAATATGTAGTTCGTGTTTATACTCGTATTGTTGGTGGATCCTTTCCACCTTTGGGGTAGTTCAAATTTAATATTAATGGATCTGTCTCAACTCCTCACAAAGTTTTTGTGTGATGGGGCATATCATGATTGTTCAGGCCAGTTTCTGGAAGGATTTTCTTATAATATTTTGCCATTGTTTTGTTTTAGAGGCTAGTTTTTGTGTGATGGGGCATTTCATGATAGTTCGGGCCAGTGTCTGGAAGGATTTTCTTATAATATTTTGCCATTGTTTTGTTTTAGAGGCTAAATTATGGGACATGTTAAATAGTTTAAGACTGGCTATAGAAGCTGGCATCGAGCAGTTTATTCTCGAATCTGATTCTTCAACTGCTATTGCTCTGGTTAGGGGTACCGTTTCATTCGTACATCCATTTCGCTAATTTTTTCTTGAAGTGCATTACATGCTAAACAGAGACTGGCAGGAAATAGGGGAGCAGATTTTTGTGCAAATATAGGCCACAAGCTGAGTGCACGTTTTCACAATATTTAGCATGCTCTGTTTTGCACAGATCATTTTGGAAGATAATTCGGGAGTTTTTCTGCCCGTAATGCATAACGGAGTTTACTTTGCTTTTCTTCCCCCCCCCCCCCGGCTACCCAAAAAAGATTATTTTTTGAAAACTTTTGCACAAATATTCTAACTTTATATACAAATTCTAGTAACTATTAATATTAATATTCTTATTAAAACTTGTATTTTGTATGAATTTGTGTATAATAAATACTTTTAAAGGTATAATTCAATTGATTAAGTTTGTAATATAAGAATAAAAGACAAAAACATTATATTGATCATAGATGCACAGTTTTTAAAATTAATCTTTATTTAACTTTTATTATCAATTTAGTCCTTAAAAAATTTGATTTCTATTAATTAAATTCCTACTTCAATTTTGTTTCATGCAAATAAGTTAATTGATAGTTTATAATTAATTTTATAAGAAATGTTTCGTAAAATTAGTTATTAATTTGGATGAAATTGTAAGATGATATATAAGAATATATTAATAGAAATATATATAAATTAAAATAATTCATATTTATATAATGATCAAATTATATTAAAATAATTAAGACATTCAAAATAAAAATATAATATCTAATATTTAATTAATTTTATTTTATGAATTTATATATTTATTTACTTATGTAATTTTTATTTATTATTTGTGATAAAATTATAATTCTTAAATATAATAATTATATTTTATAATATTACACACTTATTTATAAATGTATTTTTATATATTTATAATTTAAAATTAGGATATAATAAATATTAAAATTAAATTAATTAATATTTATATCATACGTTATAAAAGGTATTGGATGTATAATAAAAAGAATTAGAATAAATTTAATTTTTTTTAAAGAGATATAAATTATAAATAATAAATTACTCAATGTAAATTATTAAATCAAAATTTATTTTTTTCAATAAGTTAGTACTTGAAATGTCTCTAAAAATTAATTTATAATTTATTAATTATACCAATAAATTATAAATTAAATTATTTATTATGTGAAACGAAATCTTCATCTACCTCAAAGTTTGAATTAAAGGGGCAGCTTAACACAACTAATGTATGTGTGTGTGTATGTAATGATAAAAAAACCCAAAGTTTGAATTGAAGGAGCAGCATATATGGTGGCTTAAAATTAAAATTATAAAATGAAGCATTTTTTAATCAACCAAAATAATTTATTAAATATGTTATATTTTTTTTATTTTTTTGAAATGCAAAATTACTTATTAATTTTTTATGATCAATTTCATTTAATATTTCCTTTTCAATTGATAATACATGCAATCCATATAATTTTTGTTGAAACATAGTTCATCTTAGGTAAGTTCTTATTAATTTGTTGTAAAAAAATTTCATTCTACTAGAGGAATCAATATTGGAATTGTTACCATTATTCTAAGGATAGATCTAGAGATAGGTCGGGTAGTATGATCATTAAGTTGGATCTTTAAAAAGCTTATGATTTTATTGAGCGGGAATTCTTATGAAATGTGCTAAATTTTTTCAGTTTCCTAAATAAGTGGATTCCATCGTTTTGAGTTTTGACTTTTGAGCCCCATCTCAAGTGTTTCTTATTCCATACTATTCAATGGTGGGAGAATAGATCCTATTTTTCTCTCTAGGGTTCTTAAGTAATAGGATCTTTTATTCCTTTATTTCTTCATTTTGTACTTGGAATATCTCCATGCTATAATTCTTGAGAAATGTGATAGGAAACTTTAGGGTCCTATTAAGTCTAGCAAACAAGATCTAGCCTTTTCTCATATGCCGAGGATATTATCTTGCTGGCTAAAGTTGATTTGAAGAATAGTCGTAACAATAATCAAGTGCTTAGTGAATTTGCTAAACTCTCCAGCTTTAAAATCAATCTTGAGAAGTTTAGGGTATATTTTTTCAAAAATACCTTCGAACCCTCTAAAGGATAACATTTGTTCTGTCTTAGATATTATTAGAAATATCATCAATGCTACAATGAATCTCATTTATGGTATTTTACTTTCAATTTTGCAATAAAGTCAACAATGTCTATAAAATTATTTGAGAGTGAAAATATGTAAATTGGTTGTAAATAAAAAGGAAATATAGAAATAAATAAGATACTAATTTAGGATAGATATATACCCACCTAATACTCCAAGAATTCTGTCATAGCTAAATTCTTCTTCCGGATTCCTCTACTCATTGCTATTCAATAGAACAAATTGGTATTCTACATTATGGTATTTTTTTTTTTTTTGGATTCCTCTCCTCAATGCTACAATGAATCTCATTTATGGTATTTTACATTTAATTTTGCAACAAAGTCAACAATGTTTATAAAATTATTTGAGAGTATAAATATGTAAATTAGTTCTAAATAAAAAGGAAATATATAAATAAGATACCAATTTAGGGTAGATATATACTTACCTAATATTCCAAGGATTGTATTATAGCCAAATTCTTCTTTTGGATTCCTCTACTCATCGCTATTCAGTAGAACAAGTTGAGTATTTTCACTATTAAATATTTCTTCCTAAAACTTCCTAGTCTAGGTTGGAATTATATTACATATCTATTTTGAACTATCAATTTCTTCTATTTTTAAGTCTAATTTAAAAAAATCAAATTTGGGTGATTTACGAGGGTTCTTCTATTCAGCTTAATCAAGTAGCAAAATTTAGGTTTCATACTTTAAAACAACTAACCTCAACTTTGGAAATCGTTGGTAATTCACTAATGACAAAATCGAGCTTGATTGCCTAAGAAGCAAGATTGTTGAGTTTCTTTGATTCCATTTCTAACTAGTCTTCTGCAGCTCCTCTTTGCCAACAATTGATGGTGGCATGATGACCCGAAGCAGTAACTATAGGGAGGAGTGATGACGTGGGAAGGGTGGACAACTTCCTCCAAGAAACAAGAAAGGGAAAATAGAAAACTAAGGAATCGTTTGGTTCGTATAGGAAACAACTTCTTAATAAATTAAATTTTTTAAGAAATAACTTTCAATATTAACTTCTTAGAAAGTATTCAAAGTTGCTTGGTTGATACATATGAAGTGACATTTCTTGAGAAATAATTTTCTATATTTTGTTTAGTTCAACTTTGAATATCCTACAAAATATTAATAAAATAATTATTATATCTCAATATTATTATAATATAAAGTAATAAATTTTAGTTATAATTAATTAAATTTAATGAGGATAATTTTATCATTATATCTATAAATATATGAAAAATAAAAATTACCTAAGCAAAGGTAAGTAAGTATTATGTTTTGTGGGATGTAAAACTTTCTAAAAAGTTTTACTTCTTCTAATTTGTAAGATAATAGTTAATCAAACAGCTCATCTATTTCTACTTCTCAAGAAATAGAAAATTTCACATTATTGAGACTAAGCAAACGACCTCTGAAGCAGAAGTTTTAGGAAAAGAATTAGGCAAGATAAAGGTTTTGGTTAGGTAGTGCTTATGCAATCCTAAGCTCCTTTTCTTTACTTATCTTAACCCTTCATCTTGGGTAAAGCCCTTCCTCCATCATCCAATCATAACCCCTTAAATATAAATTTTCATTTCCTCTCTCTATTTTTTTTAATAATACACTTCAATATTACTTAATGAATTTAAGAGTTCAAAATAATTTAAAGGAATGTTCCAAGACTTTATAAATCTTAAGAAAATAAATTATTAAATTATTCATAATTGAGTTTTATAAGTTACTATATTCACAGCTGTTAAATATTCTTACTCTTGTGGAAAATATATCTTAAAAACTCCTTTTAATTTAATTCTAAAAATTGCAACCTAGACGAGTACTATAATTGGTACCAACATTAAAAAAAATATTAAATCCTTAAATGTTATCATAAAGTAAAATAAGTCATTTTAGAATGTAAAATATACTTGTTATTGATCTATTTATTCAAGATTTGTTAAAACATAAAATTTCAAATAGTATAATTGTTTAAATTAAATCTTTTGAAATTTAAATTTAAAAAAACAAATAAAATTAAATGCTTAAAGTTAGTTAATTTAACAACTTAGGATGTTACATTGGTCAAATGAGTTAAATTTGAAAATAAGAAAGTTGAAAGATGGTGAAGGGGAAGGGAAAATCGATGAGGGGCTGAGGGCTGTTGCAACAAAATGGGAAAAAATCTAAAGGAGAAAAACCTTTAAAGTCCCTAATGACATTTTAGTAAGATAGCATTTGATTCATGGAATCTTACATTCTTAAGAAAAGAAAGCGCACATTCTCAGGAATGTGATTCTTGAGAATTTAATTAACGGGAATGTAACATTCCTATGTTTAATTTACTATAAATTTTTCTAGGAATATTTTAATATCACATTCTTATTACATGAGAATTTAAGATACCCACCTCCCCACATAGGAATATTTTAGGAGAATATTGAGTTAAAAAGATTTCTGATAATATGACATTCCCAGATATATTTTTTCAAATTTTAAATCAAACATGGGAATGTGATATTCCCTTAAAAAAATAATGAATTTGTAATGAAATAAGTTTTAAAAATAATGAATTTGTAATTTTTGAATTACTTATAAAAAAATCATTCAAAGGTCAAAATTATGATAATCATGTAAGTGAAACATACCCAATCTATCTTGTATTATCATGATGTATAAAGGCTTAATATGGGATGTATGGTTCCACACTATCAAGATAAAATAGTTTTTAATGTTTATGAGGTAAATACATGAAATAAGGATCATGAAATAAGAATTAAAATGTTGTGTTATATGATATGTGTAATGAACTTGTTATATTAATTTTGGAATAAAATATATTATGTGACCATACATATGAGGCATGGTAATGTTATAAAAGATGATGTGGATATACTTTTGATGTTGATTGATGCAATGGAATGGTGTGACCATGCATTAAGGTATGGTGTCATTTGATTGATGCCATAAAAATGACTTATGTTATAATATGAGAAATGAGAGTATTAAGTAAATGTGAATTAAGAAATGGGTTGGGGGATGTGAATGTTAGTAAAAAATTCCTGTTGCAAATAAAGGTAGAATATAAGGTTAATTTGAGAAGAATAAGAATGGAAAAGAAAGTAGAGTATAAGATTAGAGTCAGAGTCACAAAGTGGATGCATGCATCTATATTTGTGATTATTATTGAATGTGTAATAAAATGATGTTTGTTGACACTAATCATTCACGTGTGATATAATAATGATAATATGATTATGATTGATCCTCTAAAGGATGGGAATGGATATGATAATATGGCTATGAATAAACCTTTTCTTAGTTACTTAAAATGTGAATTGATACTTGTAAATGTTTTATTGTGTTAGATTTTATAAAAGCACGATCTAGTAGGTAAGATTATTATATTATTATATTTATTTATATGGTGTATTTATTTATTGAATTTTAAACTCACTCTTTGGTGATTTATTTTATAGATGTCTAAATTGAACCTCCAACACCACCTTTTCAAAGTTAGAATGATTGTTCAAGGCCTTATTCAAGATATAGTGTATAAATAAAGGAGTAATTAATGAAATACTTCTATTCCTTTATTGTTGTCTTCTTTCCTACTAGACTTTTTAGTTAAATAACTAGGATTATGAGGAATAAGCCGAATAAAATAAATTAGGTTGGTGGAAATTGAGTATTGCATATGCTCTTATTTATATGTTTTTATGTTACTTAACTATATTTTTACTTTAATATATTATAATTATATAGATTATAATTCTATTTAATTATATTAAAATGCAAAATAGAATATTCTATAGTCTTGGTATGAGGATGAAAGGTTAAGAATTTACCTGGTGTGAGATATCACATTGTTTGAGGAACCTATATATTATCGAAGTAAAGGATTGTCACCCCTTCTAATGGAAAAATTAAATTCAATGTGGGTTTGATTCATCTTACATATGGAGACGGGGTGGGCCTGTAGCCCAGAGGATTAGAGCATGTGGCTACGATCCACAGTGTCAAGGGGTAGTAAGCCCATCCTAAGATAAGTACTTTCCTATTTCGACATCCCTAAAGCCTTAGATTCCAAATGAACAAATTCAAACTTGATTGATAAAGATCTTTTTAATTTTCTTGTTTGATAAATTCCTATCTCTTTATTGATTTTCGAGATGTTTGGATTTTTCAAAACTCTATGAACATGAAAAAAGTTATTGATTCTATCATTTATAATTTTATTCTTAAAAAAAAGTTACAACTAGGATAAGTTCATGACAAGAACTTGTTTACAACTTTAAAAATACACTTTTTGCTTTGTAATTGATTCTTATTATTGGAAAAATATTTGAATTTAGTTTCAAACAACACCAGTTTCATGTTAATGTTTCATGCAAATTTTGACATACAACTAAGAGAAGAGACAAAGATCTGAAATATAGGATTATAAAAAGTTGATTTCTTTAGCTTTACTTGCAAAGATTATTACTCATTTATTTCTTAATCATTTTAAGTAAATGAGTATTCAACAAAAAACTTTTGAATCTATTTTTATATGAAACAAGTCTCATAAAAAATAATATATAATATTAGAGTCATGCATAAGATATTCTTCAAAGATCAATATTAAAATATTTCAAAAAGTAATTTCATTGACTTGAAGTGATTTTTGAGGTCACACTATTTGTCTATCCAGATAAATATTAATATTTAATTATTATATTATAATTTATGATGAGAAAGTATTCAAACAATTAAGGAAATCGACTGATATGTTATCAACATTGACCAAAGTTTTATAAACTAACTTTTTTGACAAAGATAGAGAAAAGAAAATTTTGAATATTCTTTTTTAGTTATTATATTTGATACAAGAGATACTTAAATTTATCATTTTTTGTACATTGACATTTAATTTTTTACAAATAGAGGTTTGTTGAAGCGTATCTTAATAATAATTTATGAATAAAATGATTATCGTGTGACTTAATGGCCGAATAATATAAAATTCTTTTACTTGTGTTCCCAAATAATATAAATTTAATTAATTTTTTAAAAATACATTTTCTAAAAAATATTTTTTTACAAAATCTCATTTTTTTAACAAAACAAAATGAATTTGAAGCACCAATAAAAAATAAGAAATACATAATTAATTTTCCTAATTTTATGTTTGATACATCTTTTAATAATAATAATAATTAATCTTCTTAAGTGATTAGTGTTAATGGTTTTTAGTGAAAAAAATTAATTATTGAGAATAAGCTATATTTAATATGATGTAAAAAATAATTTATTATTTAATCATAATTTTTATCTTATTTAAAAATTTGATATTATTTTTTGAAAAATTTATAAAATAATGTATAACTTAATTTTATGTTTGATGCATCTTTTAATAATAATTAATTTTCTTAATAAGTGATTAGTGTTAAAGGTTTTTAGTGAAAAAATTAATTATTGAGAATAAGCTATATTTAATATGATATAAAAAATAATTTATTATTTAATCATAATTTTTATCTTATTTAAACTTTTGATATTATTTTTTGAAAAATTAATAACTACTAAAAATTTTGTGATTTTTTTACTAAAAAATTCTAATATTATTAAGACAAAATAATTATCAGTAAAAGTTATACTTAATATAAAATCAATTTACTCACCCAATCTATAAATAATCACTTAAACTATAAGGCGTACCATATAAATAAAACAATTTAATTCATATTTATAAAATATATAATAAGTAATTTGATTCGAAATAAATTTGAATAAAATTCGATACCTCATGCGGCCCTGCTTCTCCTCATTGTGTTCAATTGCCAAGTAATGCTTATGAACGGTGCCAAGTCACTGAATCTGTTGGTGCTTAGTACAACTAATAAAAATTAAGATTAACAATTATAACTTAAATAATTGATTATTATATTTTAAAAAATATTTAATTATACTTTTAAAAATTACTAATAATCAATTATATGTAATGATTCTGATTATAAAATAAGTTATTCAAAGTAATTTTTTTTAGTTGAATTTACAAAAAGACAAACTTTAAAATTTATTGCCATATCAATCTCATTTCTTTACTCTTTTGTTTTTAATCTTATGTATTTGTATTTTGAATTTATGAATTATTTTAAAGATTTTATAATTTAATTATTCACAATTTTATTTGAATTAGTGAGATATCAAAATAATTATAAATCCTATTTTAGATATTAGAAAATTCAAGTATTCTTGTTTATGAAAAATAGTTCAAATAAATAACAAATATTTATTAAGTAAGAATATATATTAAATAATATTATATATATTTACAAATAAAAATATAAAAAATATTAGAAAAATTAGTGATTTTGATTTATATGTAATTATATGTACTTTATTGTTCTTTTCGATAATTTGGCAATAAAAAGTAATTATTCTATACATTATTTAAATAAAAATAAATTATATATAATTAATTATTTTAAAATTAATTATTATAATTAATTATTTCAATAATTAATTATTTTTTTGCTATATCAAACAATTTTTTATGATAATAATAATTAGTTACCAAGAACTTTTGCTTAAGTAACATTTAATTTTTTTAAAAAGATTTTGTACCTTTCACTTCATTTAAAATTTAATTTTCGATTCTTGTATGTGTCACCACTCCTACCAATAACAATAATAATAATAATAATAATAATAATAATAATAATAATAATAATAATAATAATAATAGTTAATTCACTAAATTTATATAGACAAAAATTTACATAATTGAATTCAAAAGAAAGGAAACATGAAATTCTTAAATGATTACGAATGCCATTTAAATTAAAATATATTGACGGAGTACATTAGTTGTACAAAGTAATTTAGACAATACAAATTATATTTATTTATTTTTGGTAAATAAAATTCTATTTATTTTATATAAAAATTATTTTTATGTGATGATATCTATAAAAAATAAAGTACTCAAAATTCAATCCTACCTTGATGAATGTGGGGATACCCATAATGGGTGACTCACATTATCATAATATTTAAATTTTAAATTTAAAAAAAATAAAATTAGTTATATTTTTATAACTAATAACGATGTGGTGGGATCAAGATAACTACCTATATATAACAAAAAGGAGATAACCATTAAAAAAGAAATATAGAGAGAGCATATCAGAACACATTCACATTCAAAAAATTTTATAGAGAGAAAACCTTTCTCTTAAAGTATGTGTGATTTTTTGTAAAAGTTGTCGTGGATAGAAAGCAAAAGTTCTTGATTCCTAATTTTCGGTGATTTTTTACTACTGTATGGAATACAACATCAAGTCAAGGAATAAAGAACAAGTATATATATTTTTTTTGCAATTGATTTAATTCATTAATTTTTTCCTAACATTGGTATCAGAGCTAGGTTGATTTGATATTTGTGTATTTAATACAATTGAATATAAGGCATTCATTATATGAGATGTATTACATAGATTTGTTGCTTACTGTATATAAATGACTGGCAAGTTTTTTTGTTTGTTAAAAGCATACTTCTTATTTTTGCTTTTATGATATAGGATATAACCATTGGATGTAAAATATTTTTTTATTCTACTATTCGTAGAAAAGTAATGTTAGGGATAAAATTTTATATTAAAAGGAGCACATAAAATATCCATAAAACACTCATAAATAGCAAAAAATAACAAGAACACTAAAAGACTCTATAATGCCTATAATTATAAAATAGTGGATCCCTTAGATAATGAATTTTTTAGGCCATAAATTTAATTTAGAATTGTAGAGCATAAAATTATGAGAATTTTAGCTTTTGAATCACCCAAAACGGAGCTCTGAATCAAAATTTATAGTCGAAAAATCATTTTCGGCCATACAAATCCAACTTAGTCTACGAACCAGGTTGGGTTGACTGGTTTAAAGGTTAGAGACAACCTAAATGATAGGTTATTTTAGCCCTGCGAATAAATGACATGCCATTTTAAGTCAGGGCCGTCTGAACCGAAACCAAAATGACATGTCGTTTCACCCATACAGAAGGAAAAAAAAACTCGTCAGTCTCGGGAAGCGCGTATGTGGGCCACCTTTTGCCCTAAATGTCACGTGTCATATACTAATAGAAAGAGGAGAAAAAGTTCTCCTTGGCTGCCTGGTTTTGGTGATTAGAAAATTCCTACATGGCGACACGTGGACATTATGCGCCATCATTGAAAGTGGGGAAATTCTTTTTTTTGAAATTTTCAACACTGGATCACTATAGCGACACATGTGGGCGTGTGTAATGTCTTTTTGAAAAAAAATTGATTCAAAAAATCCCTAAATTTGAGATTTACAGATCAGTATATAATTTATATTTTTTTAGAATTTTTATGACACTATTTTTATTTAAAAAATGGCAATAATGACACATTTTGACTGTATTTTATGTCTATTTTTAGTAGACAGACATGGAACAATGATTCATGAAGGAATATGATCCATATGGCTTTGTGGAGAGTGCAGGAGAAGATCCTAAAGAGTTAGATAGAATAGATATACCTAAAGACCTTAATAAAATGGTGCACTTATTATATCAAAGAAATGCACGTACAATGTATCCTATAAAAGTCTTCCTGCACGAAGTCAAAGCTCTAAAAGTGAATCTTAGCCATAAAAGAAAAGTGTTTCCTAATCATTTTTAGGTTCATACTCTGTTGAAAGAAGTTCCAAACGATAATTTCTGAACACTAATTAAAAAGACTTTATGGCAATGCAAAGATTATAAGCTAGGAATTATCAAATACATTGACCTTGAAAAATGCATGGAAGAGCTAAGGCTACAGAAAGTTTACTATGTCAAAGCCAATTAGAGTAAAACAATCTTATTGTCATAATTCCCGAACATGAATAGTGCAAGACATTTTGGGTATAGTACTTTAGAAAAGAGGATACACTTGAAGGGTCCAATCAAAACCATAAATATGCACAAATTTGGACTAGTTCACTCTATAAAAGTTTCACCAAAATTGTTCAATACTTTCAAAGAGATGAAAGCTCTGAATTCAAAATAGGAAACTATGATAGAAACATTAGCTATTAATTTTATGAACTTTTCATATATCTTTATATTTTATTTAGTGAAGTTGGTTTCTGAACTTGATATGTTTTGTTGAACTTATTTATTACTTAGTGAATGTTTAATCTCTTTATTTCATATACATTTATCTTATAGAATCCTATATTTAAGTATAAGCTCTTAGACTGTGATTGTTTAAGAGCAATACAACATATGATGTTTGCATGAGAACGATCTTGATAAGAAATAATGATAATATTTAGGCAAACATGCGATAGGGGTATGACAAATGTAAATTCACATCAATGAATTAAGTAGTGTCATTATTGTTCTATGCAAGAATGATGTAAATAAATAACATTGTATACTCATAGAAAATATTATGATTTAGCAGAATGGCTAGCAAGAATATAATCGCCTAACTGAACAAAGGTGACAAATTGAATGGGGATAACTAGGATATATAACATTGAAAAATATCTTATATCTTGGAAGAGTAAGATGCTCTTGAAGCCTTAAACCATGTTATGATGGAATTTGAACATGGGAACACAACCCAGCATAAAAGGGATGTTGAGGCATATACTGTTTAGAAGAAAAAAAATAGTATCGCTCGAATTACACTTTTAAGTGTAATGGCAGATGACTTTATGTGTGACTATGAGGATTACCCAACTATTTAGGATATATGGATTGCTTTAAAAGAGAAATTTGGTGGTACTTTTACTACCAAACTTAGGAGACTCACAATCAAATTTGACACTTATAAACTTCGACCTAATGTACCGATGAAATAATATTTACATAAAATGTCAAATATGATTCATGAATGAAAAGCTGCAGGACATGCACTTTCTAATGAGCAGCAGGTGTAAGTTGTAATTAGATCACTTCTTATAAGTTAGGAACACATGAAGGTTAACCTAACTCACAATGAAAGCATTATTACTTTTGATGATGTGGTGAGACATTTGGAGCTCGAGGATGAATGTTTGGGAGCTTACAAGTCCTCAAGACAAGCATACATAACGGAGGGAGTAGGACCTTCAAATTTTAAGTCTAAGTTGAAGAAAGGCAAAAAGTTATAGAAGAGAAAATTTGAGCTCAATTTCAAAGGTAAGAAAGCCTTCAAAAAGAAGAAGGAAAAACATGGCATAAAGAACTTTGATTTCAAGAAGATTAAATGTTATGCCTACTAGAAAATAAGCCATTTTACTTGAGATTGCATTCAACAAAATGAATAGAATAAGGTATTACTAGATACTGAACTTACACATTTTTTTCATATGTTTCTAGTACTATTTTTCTAACAGAATCTCATCCTTTGTAGATTTTGGACTCAAGTGCCACAAATCACATGAGTAAGGATCAAGAATTTTATATAGAATACTATCAATTGTTGAGTTAAACCAGATGACTTTATGTTGGAAAGAACACAAGGATTGAGGTTAAGAGCATTGGTACATGCAAATTGGATTTGTGTGATGGAAGAACCTTAATCCTACATGATGTACTTTATGCACCTGACATTTAATGGAATTTAGTTTCTGTTTGTTTCTTACTTTAGTTTGGATTTTCAATTAATTTTCATGATAATGTTGCTGACATTTTTAATAATAATGTACTTTATAGTTCTAGCTTTATTTTCAATAGATTTATCATTTTGGATGTTATTGAAAATGTTACTTACGATTGCTTTGCCATTTCTACTTTTAATTTAAATCCTGATATGGACATTTAGCATGCTAGACTAGGACATATAAATTAAAATAAAATGATTAAACTAGCGAAAGAAAGCTTGCTAGGTTCAATTTCAAAATCAGAAATGTCCTTATGTGAATATTGTCAATTGGTAAAGCAACTAGAAAATTGTTTGAAAAAAGGACTAGGTCAGAAATTTCATTGCAATTAATTCACTCTAATATATGTGGTTATTTGAGTGTGAGGGCAAGATACGGAGCTTGGTACTTCATCACTTTCATTGATGATTACTCATGATAGAATTATATCTATTTGATTTCATATAAGTCAAAAGTATTAAAATGCTTCAGTCATTATTTAAATGAAGTTGAAAATCAAATGGATAAAAAGGTTAAAGCACTCAGAACTAACCATAGACGTGAATATTTATTTGAATAGTTTAAAGAGCTTTGTGAAGAAAAAAAAGATAATAAGATAATTAATAATCCTTAGTACTCCACAACAAAATGGAGCAGCTAAAACAAGAAACGGAACACTTCTACATATGGTTAGTTCAATAATGGCACAAGCCAATCTACCTTTTTCATTTTGTGGAGATACCATATTGACAGTTACTTTTATAGTTTACCGTGTTCCCTCAAAGTTTGTTACATCCACACCCAATGAACTGTGGACAAAATGCAAACCTAATTTGAGCATTCTCAGACCATAAGGGTTTACTGCATATGTTCACGATGCTTCCCATAGATATGGAAAATTAGGTCCTCTATCTTTATAAGATATTCAGAACTATCTAAGGGATATATTTTTATTGATGAAAATGAAGATGGAATAGTGATGGAACTTGAATTAAGGGATGCCACATTTTTAGAAAGTAAGTTTCCTAGCAGAGGAGAATTTGATCACACTGTATCTTTTTTATGAGCTACAAGATCAAGTGAATGATATTGAATCTTATTCACTTTATTCGAATGAGAGCTCTCAAAGAGTACTGGTCGATCCAAGTAGGAGCTCTCAAAGAGTGAGTGAGAACCTTACATTTAGAGATGATGTAATATAGGGAACCCCATTACGAAAAAGTAAAAGAGGAAATGTACCCAAAAGACACTTTTCAATTGAGAGATTAACTCTTACGGTTACTCCTCAAGATGAAAAAGAGCTAAGAAGAGTTCAAGAGGTTCTAACTTGCCCTACTAAGGAACATTTGAAGAAAGTAATGGAGGAAAAAATAGACTTAATGAAAACTAACTAACTTTGAGAGCTAGTTAACCTATCATCTGGTCGAAAAGTAATTGGGAACAAATGGATTCTTAAAATTAAAAAAAGATGGATGGATTAATTGAAAGGTGTAAGGCTCGACTAGGTGTAAAAGGGTATACATAATAGGAAGGAATAGATTATGAAGACGTACTCTTACTTGTTGTGTGTTTCAATTCAATAAGATTACTCTTAACCATAGTAGTAAATCTGGATTTAGAATTACATCAAATGGATATGAAAATTATTTTTCTCAATAGAGAACTAGATGAAGAAATCTACATAGAATAACCAGTAGGTTTCATACAAAAAGGAGAGGAAAAGAAAGTTTGTAAACTCCAAAGGTCCATTTATGAACTCAAATAGTCATTTAGACAATGATATTTAAGGTTTTATTGAGCTATAACCTCATATAACTTCTAAATGATTGAGGAAGACTATTGTATTTATATTAAGCGGTATGAAGTTAATATTGTGATATTATCCCTTTATGTGGATGATACACTATTAGCTGGGAATAATTTGAATTCGATTATGGTTATTAAGGAATAACTATCCTTAAATTTTGAGATGAAAGACATGGGTGAAGCAAATTACATTTTTGAAGCCAAAATCTTTAGGGATCATTCCAAAAAACTTGTTTCTCTTTCTTAAGAAAATTATATATGGAGAATTCTTGAGAAATTTAATATGAAAGATTGTAAATCCATGAATACTCCTGTAAATAAGAATGAACTGTTAAGTTAAGAAATGTGCCCTCAAAATGAATCTAAAAAGAAATCAATGGAAAGAATCACTTATTCTAGTGCGGTTGGTAGTCTGATGTATGTAATGATGTATATTAGGTCGGATATTTATCATACGATTGGACTCGTAAATAGATACTGACAAAACCCGGGATAGAAATATTGGAAAGCTATCAAGAGAACATTAAGATATCTGAAAGGAATAGTTGATTGCATGTTATGCTAACACGTTATGCTATCAAGGAAATGATTTGTACTTAGTTGGATATTCTAATACAGATTGGGTAGGAGACTTGGATGAGCAAAAATCCATATCAGGTTACTCATTCTTGCTAAACAATGGCACCATATCATGGTGTAACAAGAAGTAGACATGCATTGTATTGTCAATAATGGAAAGTACAGGACGCTATATGGCTAAAAATATTTATAAAACATTTAGGGATTTATAATGAAAATTCAAACCCTATCCTAATATACTGTGATAGTCAAATAGTTATCACCTATACAAAGGATCCAAAGTACTATAGCAAGACTAAGCATATTGATACAAAGTACCATTTTGTGAGAGAAGCTATAGCGTAAAAAAAGGTCACCATTTAACATATCTCTACACAAAAGATGATAGTAGATCCTTTTACTAAGCCTACACTTAGAAATGTGCATATTGAACATGTAAAATCTCTTGGTATGCGTAAAATATAATCAAATAATTTCTAAATTGAAATGAATGAAGTATATTTTTTATTAAATTACAAATGTCATGATATATGTATGAGTATACAAATGTCTAGTATGTTATATGTGTGAACAACCGCCTTTGACATTCATGAAAGGTAGGTAGAGATGAGACATATATTCACTAACATTATAATGAGAAATATTATGTTTTTGATAAAAAAAGTAACACAAAATAAAATATATCGTTTCAACAAGGTAAAGTTGAGATGAGATCTGAGATACAAATATAGATCGGCTTGTGGATTCTCCCACCTTCCATAATATCTATGGCCAAATAATGAATTCTTCACATATTGACTTCAAAAGGAGTCAAACGATGTGGAAGAATCCAAGTTAGGTATTATGTGTGTTAAAATTAAAGTCTGTACAATATTACTAATAAAATTGATATATGCCTTTGTGCTATAAAGGAAATACCGTAATATGTGATTCATGCCACATGTACAAAAGAACTACAAGCGGGAAACAAGTGAAAGATCCCTAGTTTATTGTTGTATAAGTGCCAGAAAAGAAAATTCTTTTCATAGATACTTTTTAACTTTGACAATATCATGGAAAAACGATACAATGCTCATTATCTTAGTGTGTATCCTATGATCATGATATATATGTTCCAAGAGGTAAAATGCTAGGAAAGTAGTTGTTTCAAATCAAAATGATATGTGGGTAAAAGGAAAATTTCCTAATATATACATAATTATGCTGGTGTCTGAGACATGTCCATTATGAAGTTAATTTTGGTAACATCATAAGTATGGATGCTACGTAGATGTGAATGGCAATCTGAGCTTGCAATAAAGCTTACGAGGGATCAGATGTGTAAATGAAAAATTTATATAGGAAAATTTAGGGCATCTGAGGCTTAATATAAATAAATAGAAGATGGGGTTATTTTATTCTAATTTTGTATAAGAATTTCCAGTACAAGAATACTCAAGATGACGTCATGCCCACGTAGTTACGACAATGTACTGAGTATGAAAATCTAAAGATATTTAAATTTTAAATGTGGGGTCACCTATAATGGGTGGCTCACATCATCATGATATTTAAATTTTGAATTTAAAATTTAAAGGAAATAAAATCAGTTATTTTTTTATAACTAATAACAAAGTGATGGGATCAAAATAATTACCTACATATAACAAAAAGAGATAACCACCCAAAAAGAAATAGAGAGATGACATATTAGAACATATTCACATTTACAAAAATTTTACAAAGAGAAAACCTTCCTCTTGAAGTGTGTGTGATTTTTTGTGAGAGTTGTCGTGGACAAAAAGTAAGAGTTCTTACTTCCTGGTGATTCTTGGCTATCGTGTGGAATATAACATCAAGTTCAAGGACAAAGAACAAGTATGTATATTTTTTCGCAATTGATTTAATTCATTAATTTTTTCCTAACATACCCTATCCCCGAAAGCTACCAATATACTGCCTGTGAAATAGTTACAACTTAAGAGTTTCAATATATTATTAAAATAATTTATTATTAGATTATCACTTAGTGATTTATCATCATAATTAAATCGTTACCGAGCAACTTTTTGTTTGTAACTATAGTTCCCAAATAAAGATTTTCATGGTTTATAAAAAAATTCAAAGAAGAATGAAAATATGAAAAGTAGAGGAAAAATGTATACTCCACCCACATTGTCATCTTCTTTTTCTTCTCCTAATATGCTCTTGCTGTCCAATAACATCTATGTTAGGATCTGTACAATGCGATGTAATAAAAATAGAATGAAAAAAATTTTGTTGGGAAAATATTATTAATCTTTGGATATAAATTACTTATCATTTCTTTATTTGCAAAAATTTCATTAACTTGTCTTAAAAATTGTTATTGTTGACTTCTTTTTTTTGTTATTATCAATTTTTGTCCTTTTATATATTATAATACATAAAATATTTATACAAGCATTATTTAAATATCTAGATTAGTAAAGTTATTTAAAAATTATAATTATTTAAGGATAATTTGTAAGATGATATTTTAATATGTATTTTGAAAATATTTTAAATTTACTAAATATTTATTAAATATAATTTTTATGACTTTTTATATGCTTTGCTACAAACAACAATTTTATTATAAAATTTTATAATTGTTTATTGAAAAAAATTTTCTTATAGAATAGGAATATTTTTATAAAATTTAAGTTTGTATTTTCAATATTTTAAGTTATTAAATTATATGATTAACATAGATAATGTCAAAGATTTTTTTTTTAATATTTTAACCTATGAAATTATTCTAGTAATTATTTTATGTAATACATAAGTTTCTCTTTTTTATTTTGAATATTTTAATATATTGATTAATATTAACTAAATATTTTTTTGTGTTAAAATTAATGTTGAAATTGTTAGTGACTAGTTTTTCATAACTATTTATGTTAATCTAGCTAATAACATGAAAAAAGCTTTATAGAGGGATTTAAAAAGGTTGGGAAATTAATTGGAAGGATTTTGATTAGTAATAAGTGATTTTAATGATATTAAGAATCCTTAAAAAAAGAAGGAAGGAGCTCATTTTAACTAGTATAGAGCTCAAGTTTTTTATGAAAGAATTAATAACAATTGTCTTTTGGAGGTTGAGTTTAGAAGTGAGAGATTTACTTGGAAAAGGCCTTGTTATTTGCAACTATGATCTCTATTTGAGAAATTGGACCAAGCTTTCTGTAATATGGATTAAAGAACTAGATTTACTAAGGCTTACATTAATATTAATATTAACATTTTAGATATTGGTTCTTCCTCTACATCTCTATGTTTATTGTATTACTCCTCTATTTATGTCAAATACCCCTTGAAAATCCATTGTTGGCATTAAATAACAGGTATTAAAACTTGCCTTTTCCAAAAGTTACCCTTATTCATATCAATTTTAGTCTCCATAAGAACTTTTATATCTACAAAGTTACCTCCCATCGTTATGTTAATATGAGATGTAAACTTGGGATGACCTACTCCTTGACAATTCCACACGATTATCTTCTTGATCATTAAAATAATAAATAAAAAAGATGAAAAGAACCTTATGACACTAAAATTCCATACTATCACAATTCTAACTTGATCGTGATCGGTGTGGAACCTAATTTTCAGTTTCCACCAGCTTATTTCTAATTAATTAACTTGATCGTGATTAATAAGTACCATACATTTATAAAAGAAAATGGTGCTTTAAAAAGAAAACATTCATTAAGATTTCTACAAAAGATGAGAAAATTAGATATGCTTATAGTCCTCCAAAATGAATATGAGTAAGTCTAATTGACTTGTAAGAAATTAGTTCAAATATCTCTTTTACTAATATTTATAATAAAATAAAGCTAAAAATATACTATGTACAAAAATCTGTGTTACTGTACTACCATTAGTAAACTTCCATCAAACTTAATTCTGAGGAGGTAGATGTGGAGTCTTAACCTAGGAATTTGTAAAACCAATCATGGAGGAATAAGTGAATAATGGCTTACCTATCAAGCTATCATCCTTTAACAAATCATATCACATATAAACATATTAGTAATTAAAGGCCAATAATAATGAGATTAACATATAATCATTTCATTTTCAACATATCATATAAGATTACTCATGAATAATTACATTTAAGATCACATTTCATTTGGAATAATGAGCAATAAATAAAATACATTTATCTACCTTTTGTCTTCTGGGTTAAACTTATATCCTTCATAAATTTTATATCCTTATTCTTCTAGGGTCTATCTTATACCATCCACAAGCATTTCATTAGGAATTTTTCGTTTGATATTTATAACATTACCTACATCATATTTCTTATCTTTATTACTTTTTATGGCATAATTTACAATGCAATTTTAAACACTAAAGTTCAAACTTTATCTAATATAGTTACAATTTAATTTCAATGTACATCATAATGTATATTAACTTTTACATGATTGCAAGTATTTATACATATTATAGTAATCAATCTACAAAATATTTCTCATTTTCATAATTATCCAAGTTATATACTCATCTTGCAATTATCATAAACACTCTATCTTTAATGTTTAAAGACAAGCACTCGATATTGGATTATTATTAATTATGAAAACATAAAACAAGCTAGGATGGTTTACTATATGGTCACATGGTTATTACCTTTGAATGATATTTTATAGATAATTAAAAATTTTTGAATATATTATTTGTGTAACTTATTTTATATGAAGCATACTCGATTCATTTTTCATAAACTAGTAATTTACCTATTGGTTAAGATTTGAAGGTATTATACCTTTTTTAATATAAAGACAAAAAGTTCCATTTTTTGAAATCCTAAATTTTCAATCTTTATCTACTATTTTAATGATATTTCAAAATATATATTAGATATTAAATTGAAATTAATTTAATTTGAAAGTAAACTCAATTACTTTTAAAACAATAGATAATTCATGTAAAATAGACATAAGATAAAGGAGTTATGCTTCTTCAAATTTGGCATAGAATTTTGGGCTTAGTAAATTGATTTATCTATCCTGAAATTGTCTCTTAGATTCTCAGAATCAATTGGTCACTTAATTTTGAAGTCCTAATTCACCTTTAAAACCTCAGAATTGATTGGTCATTTAATTCACATATGAAAATATTAATTTTTTATGAAAATTTTACTATTTATTCGACTCTAAATGCCCTTCAAACACATTGATTACACATTAAACTTTGATATAATCATTAGTGAACTTATTTAACATCTCATATCACCTCTTTTCATCATTTCTTATGTTTGTCATATCAAATCAAACATAATTCAAGTAAAATTATAAAATAACTTATATTTCATCAATACCATCATATAGCATAAAATCTATAAATTTAGTTAGATTATCCATTCACCTTATATGGAAGAGGATGTTACAAAGCTAATTTGAGTATCTTTTAACCCTAATCATGTCAAAATTTATAGTTTTTAGAGTTAGGATTTAAAATACCTAACAAAATTAAATCAATCTCAAATTTCTTCATTAACCAAGAAAAGATAAGAGAGATTTTTTATGAAAGCAATGTTCTTATTTTAATTGGATAAAGAAATTAAGAAGAATTAAAGCTTTCCTTACTTGATTGATAGAGTTGTGGAGAGATTGTGTAGGAAAAGAGTTAGGAGGAATGGAGAAATTGAAAGAAATGAAAGAAAGAGCAATATAGGGGCTAATATGAGGAAAATAGTGCCTTAAAGGCATTTTTTTAAAAATTATTTCTAAACCACTTTCGTACTTATATACTTATTTATATCAGTACAAAATTTTATACTTTATGATTCTAATAAGTTTTTCTTATCAAAATTTTACCAAACTTATATTTCTATATTTTTAATTTGATTAACTTTATTTTATTCTATATTTCACATATAAAATTTCTAACTTAATTAAACTTACCAATTGCCTTAATTATTTTTTCTCATAAAATAATTTATAATTTATAAATAATTAAAGAGAGCGTAACACATACATTATGGACCCACATCTTTATAACCATATATATTGTGTGGACATTTTTTTCATGTTTAGCACTAAGAACAATATCCAAGCCCAACACCATTTTATCATCAGGGGGCTTTAAATTTATACATATCTCAACCTCTATATTATCTATCTGATGGTAATCATTTAATGCATTACTCAGTGGCATATCCTAGTTCAAGGTCTCAAGAACTCAAGATATTTGAGAATAATAAGATAAGTTTAATTAATCTCAAGGTAAATCCCTTGGCTCTTGGATAATAAGTTTGGCAAGTTTTTTTTAAGCATTCATGGTTTTGTCTTAGATAGGCTCCATAAATGATTGAGTTGGAATTGGCTAATTAACATCAGTATTTTCTTTGTTTGACCATAAAGGTTAGTCTTTGATTAACACACCATTTCTTCAAGAAAAATCATGATAAATTTTTTTAAGCTTTCTTCCTTCCATTTTTAAAAACTAACATTCGTTTTCCATCTATTGCATTACTCCTTAAAATAATGCTTTCTTGCTCTTTAAACTAACTTGTGTTAGTTTCCTTATAATTTCTATCATTTATCTCTTTTTCATTCCTTAACACACTAAACCTAGATCCTAAATGATTCATTATCTTTTGACTTCTAGTAGAACTATTTTTAACTATTTATTGGTTTTTTAAGGTAATATCCACTCACCATAAAAAGTTAGTTGATCTCCCTTCTTTTTATTCATATTCTTTTAGTCATATTGATCCATAACTATCTTATCTCTTAGCTTTTCTTATGCTAGCTTAGAAGGATAATGAATAGCATAATGACCATAAGTACCACATCAAAAATAAATCATATAATTACTTTGATATTTTATACAATAAGTTATCCTTTTCAATTTAAAGTCAACAAGTAACATTTCTTTTAAATCAATCTCCACACAAACCTTAACATAATTGCCTCGTGCATATTCTACCATAGTAGCATGTTATCCAAAAATTTAAGAAACTTTTCATTAGAAAGATAAATTTGGAGATCAGGAAAACAAATCCATATAACAACTTTATCAATCTCAACTTTTTTCGGATCAAAATTAAGATTTTATTATCTTATTATCAAATAATGGTAATAAATAAGTCATGGACCACAATTTAGGGCAAAACTCATAATATGAGTATGCACTAAACTTAATTAGAAAAAACTTGCTCGTAAGATCAATGATATCCAACACTCCATTTTGCATCGACAATTGATATAATTTATTTTCCAATGCTTTTAAACTTTTTTTTTATCTGAAAGTTTGATGATTAATGATTTTTATGACAATTTACTTATCCATTTCTCCTTACTTTGAGATATAACAAATATGAGACATAGTTTGCCATCATTTGTTTGCTCAATAATCTTAAAGCCATTAAAATAATTATCTAATTCATTGTTTTGCTCATTCGTGTTCTCCATAAATTTATCAAACCTAATATTAGCTGAACTCATCACATTATCCTCATTAATCAAACATGCCTCGTACATCTTTTGCATAGCCACACTTACATTATTCTTATCCTTCATCACTATATTTGTATAACGTCTTAAGTCCTCCTCTCTTTTCGTGGACCCTTATTGCATATTTTTAACGTTGTTCTTGCTTTGGCTTAACAAATCCACTTCCTTTAGCGAATGCCTCCTTTTTCACTTGCCATGTAAAATTAGTTGGAAAACCTTATGGAAATTCTAGTATAGAGAAAAAAAAATACTAGAAGTTAGGGATTTTGATTGTATGTATAAAAAAATAATGAGTTAGATTGATGGAATTTGCAACTATATTCTCAATTTTGGTTTATTTATCTTGAATTAAAAATAAAAATTGAGATTGCATTTGTTTTTTTTATGTGAATCTCACATGATTATTGCTTATGCAATAAAACATATCTTAGTTATAATTTAGAGACAAATACAATGGCTTCCTATGGATTTAATTGAAATTATATGGATTCTTTCTCTAATTTTAATATATATACACCTTTTCTCAATTTTAAAAAAAATGTTATTACTAAACATATTATAAAAAATATGTTAAGAGAATGTTAATTTTAATTGTTAAAATATAATCAAAGGTATATAAGGCTATTTTATGACTTAATTATAAATTCTTTATTTATGTGCATTCCTATGCCTATTTTATTCCAAAATTTAAAGTCTTTCTTACACAAGGATGATATTTTTATAAAAAAAATTTGTTTTGTATTTTTCTATGCACACTAATTTTAATATTTAAAGTATAATTATCATTTTAAACCTTTAAGTACAAATCACCGACAAGTAATATAATATAAAAGTATGAGCGACAATAAATAATTTAAAAAATTAATAACATAAGATGAGTGTATTATGTTCTTCATTTAGTAATACTTTTAAAAATTTGAAATAGTCATTATACTTTAAATATTGAATCAATATACATGATAAAAAATGCAAAGGAAAAAATTCTTGGAGCAAATATATTTGAGAAATACTTGAAAATTTGAAGTAAAATGAATAATTTTATCACAAAATAATCTTTATGAGCTTTGAGTATATTCTAATAGTTATGATGAATATTTTCTTAACGGAATTTCTAAACTTGGACTTAACGACTTAGCGTTAGCATTTTTGTGGAATTGAGAAGAAATTTGTATATATTTAAAAATTAGAAGTGAGTTCTATATAATTTCAACTAACTATGTATTTTATTCTGCAATTTATTAGCTTACTTTCAAAAAATAAACGATTCAATAATTTCATTATTTAAACGCACCTTTAGATATTCAAGACACTAAAGTTTGCAGGTGACTTGACCTTTTTTTATCCTATTGAAAGGAGGTATGATACAGATAACTTAGGCCTTCACAAAATCATGGCCGTTGGATTTCATCAAGACCCAAATGAGGTCTTACATTCATGCAAATTGCATGCGTCAGCCCACACTGGAACCCCACTAGCTTTCCGCCCGCGAGTAACACCTCGTTAAGGAAACCACAGACTAGACAATAAATATCTTTTTTTTTTAATATTTAATTGATATTGATATTAATTAATGCATTAATAATTTTATTATTCATCAGCGTAAGATTACAGTCATGGCTGTGTGGTAAATCAAACCAAGCAGCGAGCTCTCTGATCAAAATTCCTCAAAATTTTCTTCCATTCCTTCGAGCACCAAGCAAAAGCTTTCATTTTGATGATGAGTTTTTTGTCCGACTAGCCACTGAAGCGTTTTCCGTCGGCGGCTGGGGCTTTGTTGTAAATGTCTATCATTGACATCTCCGCTGTTGATTTTGTTCACCAACGCGGTGGAGGTAACGGCAGCGGTGCTGTTGTTACTCCCGATCACCAGCGTCTCCCTTCCAAGCGCAAATTGGATGACTATGGCCCCGGCTTCGAGGATGACGATGAGGAGTATGCTGATTTCTCGGACTTAGTCTCCGTTAGAATGAGGAAAGACGAACCTAAAGCCG
This sequence comes from Sindora glabra, assembly GCA_020226215.1. Classification (NCBI taxonomy): domain Eukaryota; kingdom Viridiplantae; phylum Streptophyta; class Magnoliopsida; order Fabales; family Fabaceae; genus Sindora; species Sindora glabra. The sequence goes on along the minus strand of CM035226.1, from coordinate 13,323,344 downwards.
TTAATTCCTTACCGGACGGCAACTCAAACACTGAAAATGGCTCTATGTCAGAAATTGATGCTAGGGTCTCGGACGCACTATCGGCGGCGGGATATGCTTGTTCATCCCGGACCGAGTCAACTCGATCATTAATGAGGCTGCAATTTTTTATACGAATGATGTCAGAGGGGAATACTATGGTAATACAAGCCTGTCCACAAGACACAGTGAGGTCGATTCACAAACGAATTCAAGCGGTTACTGGCATTCCTATGTTTGAACAAAGATTGATATACAGGGGGAAGCAGCTTCAGTGGGAACAGACTCTCGCCGATTGTTCCATTCAAAAGGATGCCAATCTTCAATTAGTTGGCCGCATGCGTAGCACTGAGCATCCTCAAGCTTGGCAGGTAATTAACGACATGGTTTCCCTTATTTGGCGTCTTTGCAGAGGTGAAGTTGAACATGGTGCTTCCAAAACCATAAGGTCTCTTATGACTAGTTATTTGAATATGACACCTAGAGTTGATAGTGATTCAGCAACAGTTTATTTCCAGATTTTCATTTCTTCCTCTGCTCCAGCATTGCTTGTTATGTTGTATATGTCACCTTATAGAGGCAACCAAGACATTGCTGATTATTCAGTTAGACATTTTTTGAATTCGTGTCGTACTACTTTGTCTAAACCATTGCATAGTCACTGTGCCCGTGTGGTTTTGGAATTATCTAAATTGCTTAGAAAAGTGGGTGGTAATGATCCATTGTATCTCTCTTGTCGGAGTACTTTGGGGTCTCTATTGGAGACTGGTGGTGTTTCCTATGGTTCTGAGAATGGTCGGGGATTGGTTCTTATTCAAGAGATTTTCCCATTTGTCCGTGAGATTGCAACTAGGTTGATGATGGATTTGGATTTAAGTATGAACTCCCCCTCCAGTGAGGGGCCATCACTGAGTGATGTTCGTGATTTTGCAGCATTCTTACTTGCTTTAAGAACTGGAATCACAGAGAACCAGACTTGCAAGGCTTCCTTTTCTTTGAATGATGAAAAACACGATAAGAATCTCTTACCTGCAGAAGAGATGGAATACCTTCATCTTATTTTTATTGAGTTATTGAAGAAAATGCATCAGTGCCTCCAAAAGCTGGAGGGTATCTTAGCTGAAAAGGGAGCAGGGGATGGTGATCTTTTACATTCATCTGCATGGTCTCAGTATCTTTCCATCTTGAAGGAATTGCATCACATTTCTAAGCTCTATGACGGTGCTGAAGGAGAATTTCAGTCAGTTCTGAGACAACAAAAATGTATTATCTGTCTGCTAATTATTCAATATGCAAAGAGAATTGATGATCATCAGTGGATTCTTGAGCACAAGGATGTCACAGATTTTGCATCTAGAAGGCATTTGGCAATGATGATGTTCCCTGAGGTGAAAGAAGACTATGAGGAGTTGCATGAGATGCTCATTGATCGGTCTCAGTTGCTGGCAGAATCATTTGAGTACATAGGACGGGCAGAGGCTGAATCTCTGCATGGCGGTCTATTTATGGAATTCAAAAATGAGGAAGCTACTGGCCCCGGTGTTCTGCGGGAGTGGTTTCTCTTAGTATGCCAAGAATTATTTAATCCACAAAATGCCATTTTTTTGGCATGCCCAAATGACCGCAGAAGATTTTTCCCTAATCCTGGTAAGTTTCAGGAGGAATTCTATTTTGAATGAATTACTTATGTAGTGTTTTTAATCTTTGCTGTTTTCATTGATAGTTATGGACTAGATACCATGACAATTTGATCAAAGATTATTACAAAATAATCTTCTTACCGTGATAAAATATGTCAAACTATTGTCCAGCGGTTGAATCGCATGTAAAAGGAAGAATATACTCAGTTCATATTCAAAATTTGTATACTGTTTTCCCGTTTTGGTTAGAGCATGCAGTGGTTTTTCCATGAATCCATGAGCCATAGAATCTGCACCAGCTGTAGCTTTAGGAAGTTGGGATATGAGAAGTTTTTTCAGAAACATGGCTAGGATTTATAGGGAGAAAGATTAGAGAGAAGTTAGATAATTAAGGGGAGGATACTAAAATATTATTGAATGAAGGGTTTCAACCCTAATGTACATAGCCAGGATTTGGAGGGAGAAAGAGTAGAGAAAAATGTAAATAATCTAATATCCCTGACTTTGGATGCAAGACAAATAAGCCTATAATACTCCCTCAAGCCAAAGAAGCTTTTTTCATAAATTTGAACTCCCAAAAACAAAATGAAATAAAACATAACTGAAGAAAACTTTATAAACTTTATGAATAGTGTGTGAATACTCCCTTTGAATGGACACATTCACAAACCCCAAATTCTTGGTAGAATTACCAACAGCTTCCAGAAGTCTTCTACTAGCTTCTGTTAAGCCGCTCCTTCGATTTTCAAGCCAAAAAATCCCAATACCTATGGTTGGACACAATATCCAGAAGTTTTCTCAACTTCCAAGCCAAAAGAAACACCAACACCTTGCATGAACTAATCCAATGCTAGGCAGGCAAAATCAGTGGTGTAGACTACCTTAGATTGAGGATAACCTGGCCAAATCAGACTTTCGTAAATACAAGTTATCAAATAATGTCCCAAATCACATGAAGACACCAAAACCAATGGTTTAAACCACTATAAACTGAGGATAACATCACCAAATCAGACTCATGCAGTCACAAGTCACCAAACAAATGTCCCAAATCACATGAAGATACCAAACCTAGTGGTCTGAACCACCAAATGTGTATACCACCAAATAACACAATTCTGCTCACAACAAAATTGCAAGGATTGAAGCTACATTTAACACCTTTTCATCATTGAAACCATTGCTGCTGGAACAATGCTGAAAAAGCTACTCATGATAGTAACTCACCAAATCACATGCCCACTAGCCCAACAATGAACTTTGTGAAATGCACAAAACTTCAGTGTCAAAATATAGGAAAACACAACCATAGCACTTTAAGTTAAATGTCACACAAAGCCAAGCAAATCAATCACCAAACAACCCAAAATCAAACAAACTGACCACAACACTTCAATCTTCATGAAAATCAACCAAATTTGATCCACAAAATTGTGCTTTAAACACCTTAGATTGGGAAAGAATTTAATAAGAACTGCAAATGGATTTATTTTTCCAGCCAAACCAACACCACCAATGCTGAAAGAGAACATTATTTTCAATTTGCTAGAGCTCTTGCAAGATTCACAACCAAATGTCGCCATCAAGCAAAATTACAAGACAAAAGCATCCCGACTCAAGCAAAGTCAATCTACTAATGTGAGAAATATCCATTGTTTATTTTAGTCCTAATTCTTCAAAAACTATTCAGCTGCTCAATCCTTGCAATCACATTGGTCATTGTATGTAGAAGCCAATAGAAAAATCAAAGCAGCACCACTCCGCTCCAAAGAACTTGAAAATGAATTTAAATTTGCTAATCAATGCTGAAAGAATGTGAAACTGGAGGGTGGGGAGGGAAAAAAAAAACTGAACCTGACTGCCAACCTCCTCCGTGAGTCTCCCATAAATCGCCATTGATACTATCTGCGGCACCCCTCAGCATTAATCAAGAGATTTGCTCCAGATATCAGCCACTGCCACCAGAGAATTTCTTCATGATGAGAACTGAAACTGACAATTGGCAATCTCCCTTTTCAACCCACGACATTCAACTTTCTCAAATTCAGACTTTCTTTCTTAGATCGAATTTCAAATGCAAACCATGATGCTCTGTATGTCCTCTGACTGAATAAGTTCTGGATTTCAACAGAGCCAGGCTGGATGGATGTGCTAATTACCCAAACTCCGGCAAGTGTAATTTTCAATTCTGTGAACTTGAAGTCTCTACCTTTCTTCCACCGGCCATTGTGTTTTTACATAGATCACGTTTCTTCCCTCTCCCCCCGCTTTCTCTTCCCTTTACTCACTTTCTGGGTACAAAATAATTACAGCAACAACTGAATCCTTCTTTTTTTTTTTGGGGGGGGGGGGTAGGAATCCAAAAACTCAATGAAAAATAACTAAAATAAATAAACCTAAAACATCTACTAAAACAGTGACCCAACTATTTCTTTTTTTCCCTTCCTCTTTCTTTCACTCAAAACTCAGCAATGACTAAAAATAAAAAAAATAAAAAATAGAAAAACTAATGACAACAACTCTAAATTTTTTTTTCTTTCACTAAAACTCAAAAAATAAATAGAACTAAATTCTACATCTTTGGCACTCTAACCTCTTTCAAGTTGCTGGCAGTGGTATAACTTATAGACTCATGGTGGATGGTACTGCTTTGATACCATGTAGAGAAACATGGCTAGGATATAGAGTGAGAAAGAGTAGAGACAAGTTGGATAATTAAGAGAAGAAGACTAAAATATTATTGAATGAATAAGAGGGTGAACTATTACATAAGATTCAATCCTAATACTGTATTTATATAGAGCTAGCTAGCCCAAAACATAACCCAAGTCCATAATATTGTAAACTTAATTACTAATATTGCTCCCTAATAAAAATAAAATGTGATAATAAGGAAAAGAGTAAGTGAATGATATTTGTACGGTGTCAGATTTGGAAAATTGATGTGCAGCTCACTGATTGGTTTGGGCTGTGGACTTACTTGGATCAGAGTGGGGGTGATATCCAGAGTCATCTTGCTGGGGCGTATAGAAAGGAATGACGTGAAGGCACCTGACCAGTTACTTCAAATATTTCATTGTTGGCTTTTTTTTCCCCTTTTTTTTTGGGGGGGTGGGGGGTGGGATTGAATTTTTGGGATAGGTGTAGATACACACAGTGTGAATCAAAGGCAGTGTGACATTATGTTATATATAAAGTGTTTATTATGAGTATTACCCCCCTTCAATTGAGTTGCATATTCAATGTCTAAGATTTTTCTATTTAAGTGAACATCTTGTATTTATTGGTAATCAGCTCCAGCTTATTAATTTTCTTCCTATGTGCAGCATCTAAGGTGCATCATCTGCACCTTGAATACTTTACTTTCGCCGGCCGAATAATTGGATTAGCATTGATGCATAAGATTCAAGTGGGTGTTGTTCTGGATCGAGTGTTTTTCTTGCAATTGGCTGGTAAGGGCATTTCTTTGGAAGATATACGGGATGCAGATCCTTGCATGTATAAAAGTTGCAAGCAGATATTGGAGATGGATGCTGATATCATTGACTCAGATGCTTTAGGACTGACATTTGTTAGAGAGGTGGAGGAGTTAGGATCCAGGAAAGTGATTGAGCTTTGCCCTGGTGGGAAAAGCATTGTTGTGAATAGTAAGAACAGGGACGAGTATGTTGATCTTCTAATAACAGATCGTTTTGTTACATCTGTTTCTGAACAGGTGTCGCATTTTGCCCGAGGTTTTGGTGATATTCTTTGCAACCTGAGTCTTCGGAAATTCTTCTTTCAGAGTTTAGAGCTTGAGGATTTTGACTGGATGCTGCATGGGAGTCAAAATATCATTTCTGTTGAAGATTGGAAGGCACATACTGAGTATAATGGCTATAAAGAATCTGATCCTCAGATATCTTGGTTTTGGGAGGTATGCTGGATATTAATTTTCATTAAATTACAACACTTTTATCGTTTTCTTCACTTGTAACTCCTTTGCAAATGTGATATTGTTCCATTTTAATCATTCAAAGCACTTTTTGAATTATGCATTTTATTTGAGTATGTTATTGAGTTGGTTTTCGGAAGGCATGAGTTTATTGGGCAAATGATAGTTGCTGTATGATGCCCTGAGGTTTCATCTGCTTCCATTTTTTCCATTGAAGCTAAAGGCTTTTCTAGCATTTTCAGCTTCTTGGAAAGCATCATTGTCTAAACATTTTTGGAAGTCTGCCTTTCTCCCCGTGGAATGGTTTTCCCTGTTACAACCACTTGGAGAGTTTGAATTTTTCTCTTTCCTATCTTGTCAGGAATCACTCGAGTCTTTTCTATTAATTTATTACTGTATTTTGTTCCTTTCCACCAGCTGTAATGGGTTAAATAATCTTATATATGAAGAATGTTGGTTACAAGTAGGTTCACTGAGCCTCCTAATTAATTTTTTTTTTTTTTGGAGGGGGGGCTGACTTAGCCTCCTAATAGTGATTGCTTTTCTTGGTAGATCATGATAGAAATTCCTTTTTTTTTTTTTAAATACTAAAATGACAATTGTGTAGTGGTGCCATATTCACCTTTTTCGGAACCAAGCCAACAAAATTGGGTTGATGAAAATCTATATCTGGTTTTCTGATACTAAGGATATTTTTATAAATGCTGAGCCGTAATATCATCACAGCATGTATTGATATTACATCTGTCTATTTAATTTTGATGTGCAGAAAAATTCTATATATTTAGTTTTCCTTTTCCAGTTGTTGTTTTTTAAAATAAAAGTCAGTGTTATGCTGAACTAAATTTGTGCTTAGTGGGAAGATTGAAATTTTGATTCCATAATGTTTCTCAACAAATTCTTGCTTTTTAACATTTGCCTGGAGATTTTACTCATCGTCTGAATGGTTGTTCTTTGTCTTATTTTGTTCTTTTAATAAAATGAACTCGGCAGACTGTTGGGGGAATGTCAGCTGAACAAAAGAAGGTTCTTCTGTTTTTTTGGACATCCATTAAGTATTTACCAGTTGAAGGTTTCCGTGGTTTGGCTTCCCGTCTCTACATCTACAAGACCCTGGAACCTAATGACCGCCTTCCTTCATCACACACATGCTTTTACCGGCTGTGTTTCCCATCATATCCATCCTTGACCATCATGCAGGATCGTCTTCAAGTCATCACTCAAGAACACATTGGCTGCAGCTTTGGTACCTGGTGAATAGACCTGCATTCGGGGATAAAAATGGTTTTGACTGCACATAGAAAGTGTTGGTACCTCATTTTTGTACAGATATAGGATGTTATGGTTTGTTTTCTAACTGGATAATTTCAGAAGGTGCTCTAGTTCTTCTGTTTCAAGTCAATTATTTAGGACTTGCAATGTCATTGCTCTTTTAGTCGAATGTTTATGGGTATGAAGAAAACGAAGTTTATGGAAGGAAATTTTGGTGTTTTGGGGGCATAGCTTTCTAGTGAGAGGTTTTATCATGCCATGACATGCAAGTTTAGCCCAGCATGCTCAAAGAGCATGTCATCCTACTTATCATTTATTTACAATGTACTGAATACATTCCTGCAATTCGAGCAGGTCGCTGTTATGGTGCCATTTTCTCATGAGCGGTGGGATTTGCACAATGGTTTTTGTGAGAGAGCATAGTGGCATTGAGTGATTTATGGAGCAGATCCCAACTAAATCATTTGAGCAAAATATCATAGTGTTTTGCCCTGAATCATTTTTATCTGGCATTTTTTTCCATTTTAGACATTCATTTGCCCATATTTACCCCCTTTATCAGTCTTATTTGTGTTACATTATTCAAATCTCAAGTATCAGGGAAGCAGGAAATCCTCAAATAAATAGAATTGGTTTGTAATGCTAGAATATGTACAGAGGAAAGAGAAAAGAAAGCGCAGACTTCACAAAATCAAATATTTATATGTAAATGATATAATAATATATTTATTTAAGCCTAGAGACACACCAAGAACAAACCCACATAATCCTCAAGGAAGCATAATTAGCATCATACACAAACTCCTCCATATGTGTATATGAAAACCACATTAGAGTTAAATATCCTCCGCGTTGTAAACCCCATCATCCAAGTACTTTTACCTCAATTCTCCATAGTACTGATAATACTGATAAGTAAACTAAACAAATAAAAATTCAAAGAAAGAAAGCTTATGATCAACTCTGAGAGATGTGAAAGGTGGTAAACCTGATGCCAACAAGTAAGCCCCCATCACAATAAACTCCTTGCGCTCAAATCCATTCTTCATACTCATAGATAGGCTTACTTAAGCATCGGTCTTCTCAACAGGGACCTCTTCTGCAGCTTTGGCTTCCTCTGCTGCTTCTGCTTCTTTCTTCTCCTCCGATGGCTTTTCTTCCTCCACGGCTGCTTCAGAATCTTCTTTCTTTGGCTCCTCCGGAGCTGTCTCTTCTTTCTCTGCCTTTTCTTCTGCTGCAGGCTCCTCTGTTTTGACCTCCTCTTTCGCCTCAGTCACCTCTTCCTTGGTTTCAACCGGGGCTTCGGTCTCGGGCTCTGCAGTTGGTGCATTTACTTCCTCTTTTGGTTCTTCGGTTTTTGTTTCTTCTTTAGGCTGTTCAGTTGCTGTCTCTGGGGCAAGAGGAGCTTGTTCCGGGGCGGCGGCTTCGAACTCGGTCTTTGCTACCTCGGTTGTTGTCTCATTTTCTGTCACTGCTGCTGGCGTTTGTGCAACCTGAAAGACAAATGCCCATATTTCTTTATGTAATGAAGAATTCTTTAGACAATCTATATATATGTATATATAACTGATTTTCTTCAGAGAACATTAAAAATAGTACTAACTTCATGAGGGAGGTATATATAACATAACAAAAACTTGCATAACTGTGCAGACAGCACTTGAAAAATGTTGAATCAGAGTCCATTCAAATTTCTTCCCCAAGGATTAGCTTATTAATTTGATTCTCCTACACTAAACAAGATTAAGAGTATACTCTGATTAACAGAAACAATACACTGATCGATGATCTGAATGTTTCAGATGGAACTTCGAGATGAAAGATCCACAAAAATTATGATCATAATGGAGTTGTATTAAGCAAAGCTTTATTTAACGGCTGCCTTTTATTCATGCGATCAAAACATAGAGATGACTGTGAATTGAACCATCTGAGCAATATCGATTTGCAAGGCGAGTTCAGAATGATGCAAAATTGACCGATCATATATATTCATACAATCACAAGACAAGAAAAGTATAAGGGAGATGAATAATTAAAAGATAAATATCATACGCATCTGATCGGAACAACGACAGTTCAGTTATTACAGTAGACTTTATTGATTGAAGATGGCGCATCATATGAGATTAAAAGAATAATGGAAAGACAGAGATGAAATAAAAGTAGAAACTAGTAATCCACAATCTACAGATGGTAGTATTAGTGATGGTTTCCGCCAACCAGCTGCTTGTGCATGCATGGTGATGGATTCAAAGTGTAAACCACAGAGATTATATTATATTATAATAATATAGCTATGGAAATACCTCAGCACTGGCCATTTGGAAAAGCAAAGAGGAATGAAGAGAGAAAAATTAAGTGCGTGAATTAGAAAGAAAGCAAAGACACAGACAGAGACTGCTCGAGCTTGAGTGAGTGAGTGAGTGAGATGATCTGAGGGAGGATGCTATATATAGACGGAGTTGTAATGTAATGTAAGAGCTGATTTTATAAATTATTATTATTATTATTATTAATTAGTAATTGAAAAGGAGAGAGTGGCCAGATGAGTTGGGAAGAATCTTTTTCAAGCAGACACCTCACATATCTCATATATTTCTGACACAAATAAAAAGACATCTCCATTGTCAGGTTGTAAATGTTTTCCCCTTTCTTTATTATTAAGAATTTTAAAAGCAGTATTTAGTAAATACAAAAAAGATTAAGGAAGGCTAATGGTGGAGACCCATCAACAGCATCATAACCTGTTTTTTTTTGAATTAGCTTCACTAATGTCTGCTTTGTGACTGATTATGATGCCTTCATGTTCTCGCATTTCCTTTATGCTTTACCATTTCCTGTGCCTTTCCCTTCTTTCTAAAAGTTAGCCAGCTGGGCACATTCGCAAGGGAGGCAACTCTAAATTTAATTAAATTAAACAAAAATTCAAAAGAAACAACTCTGAATTCTTTGTTTGCCTCGGAGAAAGATATTTTTTATTGAAAAAATCTAATTTTCTTTTTAAAAAAAAGGAATATGATGTCATCTTATATATTTTAATTAAAAAATTATGACATTTAATATAAGAGAATTAGAGAAAATTATTTTTTTCTATAAAATATACAGTGCCATCATATTTTGTTAAAATTAGTAGCTTTCATGATTAGTGTTAAATCCTATTAATTATTATAATCATTACGTGTTAAAGATTTTCATTAAATCCTATTAAGCATCAGGTTAAATCTTATTAAATATGTGATTAAATGCTATTAATTATATATGTTAAATTTTATTAAGTATGAGATTAAGTCTTATTACGTATGCTATTAAATCTTATTAATTATATGGTTAAATCCTACTATCTTCATTGTTATATTTAAAAAAAATGATTTCTTTTTATCTGTTATTTTGGAATTTTAATAAAATATTAAATATTTTTTTAATTTTATCCTTCTTTTTCATTAATAAATATTTTATTATTCTACACTTTTAACCCACTTGCATTTTTTCATCATATTTTTTCCTTATTGTCATCTATATTGAACTTTGCACATAAATGATAGTCTTAGAAAGTCTACTAAAAATAAACAAGATAAATTACTTTTTTAATATATGTAAGTAAATTAACTATTAACTATAATAAAGAATGGAAGAAGTATTAAGCATGAAATTAAATTCTATTAATATTTGGTTAAACCCTGTTAATTATTACATAATAAATATATTAAATTACTTATTTAGTTACTAGATATTCAAGATCATAGTTATAGAACTCCCATATTAAGATAGATTGATGTTCTTTAACCAAATTTAGTGGGCACTCTTCATATTTTTTTTATAGGAGAAATGAGTAATTCTAGTATTTGAAAGGTCACTTGAAATAATGGAATGATATTTTTTTAATTTAATAAAAGAAGTTAAATAACCTTAACTTTTTAATGGATTGAATTATTAAAGATCTATACAAAAGGTTCTTGATTTTTCTCTCTACTCATTGGACCAAAAACCTATTAGCATTATAAGCTGATGAATAAGCTAAATTTAAGAGATTTTCATTAGAGAGTAAAGAAATGGAAGATCAAAGAGGTAATTTTGTTTCTTTATTTTTTTTGTGCTTTTAAGTTATAGGCAATGTCTCAATTTTTTTGGTACAGGTTATATCTAATTTCTAGTTCATGAAGATGAAAAGATATTAAGGTATTTACTTAATCTGTTTCTACATAACTGTTATAATGTTTGATAATATTTGTGAATTAATATGTTTTCAAAAAAAATTTCATATATTTTTCATATTTAACATTGAATAAATACAATTTTTTTTGTAATCTTAAAATACAAATAAATCTTGAATTTTTCAAAAAAAAAATCTAAAAATGCTAAAAGGAACAAAAAATGGTACATGAGTTAGGCTGCATTTATTTTATGAAAGATAATTTCTATATAAAAATCTCAATTGTGCGCACGCACGTGCACGCGTGTGAAGGTATATCATATATCTTTATACCTTATGATTAATTTGAAAAAGAGGAAATGATCTTCTATTAAACTTATGATATTGAACACTGAATATGTCAATTATTTTCTATCATCTTGATAATTTATAATTATATTTTTATAAAGGATATTTTTTGCTAAAATAAACAAAACCTTAATTATAGCCTAACTTGCAGTATTTTGGAAAATAAAATATGACATCATAGCTTTGATAATAAAATTATTGATTCAAATTTTAATAAATAACAATAAATTGAAAATAATTTTAAATTTGATCATTCATTTAATTTTTCATTAAAATTATGATGGTCACTCTAATATCTAAAATACACCCTTGTGCTTTATTTGCTCATCTCTTATTATTTATTGCATTTAACCATTTAACAAAGATTAAGAAAATAATTTAATTTATTTATATTTACCAAAATTTTCAAAACTGCCTTTTAGTACAAAATCAAAATTTACTCCATCTTTCATTTTATGTGTAAAGTCGAAGACAATTGAAAATAAAAAGAGAAATATGATGAAATAAATTTATTAAGATATTTCATGATAAATATGAAGAATAATGAAGCATTTATAAGCGAAAAAGAAGGTAATTTTTTTAAAAAATAATATTAATGCTTCTTTGCATTTTTAAAATGATAGATAAAAATAGGATAATTTTTTTTTCAAATTATAATAGACGAACAGAGTATCTCTTTAAACAAAGTTGAAAATTTAGGTGGCATTTTAGCTTGTAGAATCAAACATTTTCAAGAATTTTAATATTTATGAAAATATAATTTCTAAAAATTTAATTCTTATAAATATAATATTATCATATTTAGTTTAATTAGAAATATTTCTTAAATTACTATAATATTATGTTTTAATTATTTTGAACATTTTTAAAATATTGTTAGGATATAAAAAATGTACTCATTGAAAGTTAAGTGATTAATAGTGGTCAACGGTGGTAAATTGTCATTGGGAATGGATTATGATTAATGGTAATTATTAAGGATGAGTGGTTATAAAAAGTTATCATTAACAATAGATAATGACTAGTAATGGTCATGAGTAATAGATGGTGGCCGATTGTGGATAATGATAAATAATAGTCATTGGTGGTAATAGTGTCTGATAATAATTATTGCTAATGAATGATGGTTAGTATGATTATTGATCATTAGTGGTAGTAGACTGTTGTTATTGATAGTAGATAGTGATAAATGATGGTTATTGATAATAGGTGGTGGCAAAAAATTATTATTAAAAATAGGTAATTATTAATGATAGATGGTAGCGGTTAGTGGTTGATCACAATGAGTGTTGCCAAATAATGGTCAATGATAATAAATGATAGTGAAATGAGATATTAATAATAGTGATAAATGGTGATTATTGATAATAGGTAGTAAAAAAAATAATCATAAAAAATAGGTAATTATTGATGATAGGTAGCGGTGGTTAGTAGTTGATTATAATGAGTGATGCCAGATAATGATTAATGATAATAAATAATGGTGAAACAAAGTATTAATAATAATAAATTTTAATAAAAGAGAAAATAAAATAATTTATTTATATCAATTAAATATTTTTTATATTATCAGTCCCATGTAAGAATATTAAACTAAAAACATGCTTAAAAACATAAATATATTTAGGAATATTTTTTCCTAAATAAACATGAGAACCTAATATTTTGTAAAAACATTTTCGAAAATGTAATAAAGATTTGACAAACTAAATGCTGCCTCGATGATAATTTATTCAAAGCACTTGCGTTTATTAATATCCTTATTAAATGCATCGATGGCTTGTCTGCCTTCCATTGGCAGTGAATTGATTGGAAAAAAAATTTACTCACCATTTATTAGTTACCCATGGTTCATCTCTCTCTCTCTCTCTCTCTTTTTTAAATGGGTTTTTTACGTTTTCAATCTTTTAAAAACTTCCAAAAAAATTATTTGTAAGATCAATTTTAAAAAAAAATTATGTGATACTGAGTTATAATTCATAAGGCCATTTGTATATTATCCAATTTTTTAGAATATATTCCTCCAACAAGTTAACTTTCCCATTAATATAACCCTTTATGTGAAAATTAATTGGACATCAAGGTGCCATATTAATTCACCCATATATATAATGACCTTTGATAATTAGCTAAATATATTTGCGGTAAATTTATTTAATTAGTTGTTAGTTAATAATGATTATATTAATTAATTTAATTAATTGATAATATTAAAAAGATGAGTACTTTTTTTGCTTCATTTGAATATATATGTATATAGATATTATTTATGTATATAAATTAATTTCATTAATTTTTTTTAATACAAAAAGAATTAAATTTTATTAATTAATTATGTAATAATATCTTTAATATTTTATAACAATTATGTTATTAAAATATTATGTAAAATTAATCAATAAAAAATCAAATAATTGTTTATTAATTATAAAGAATTATTTTATTTTAATATATATATATTAAAATAGTACATACAAAATTAGAAATACATAGTAACACAGTGGCCGAGTCATGTAATAAAGGTAAATGGTTCAACTTTAGCACTTTTAACAAAATATATAATTTGGCGGTAGTTTTGATCTTATAAATATTTAATAAATTTATTATTTAAAAATATTATAGTTATTAATTTTTTAAAATTAATTCAAGATCAATAACTTAATTGAATTAATTAATTATTAAATATAAAAAATAATTGATTGACTAATTCCAAATAATTATAAATTAATAAAAAATTATTTATCAAACATTTTCGATATGATAATGTTTGTGCCCACAAAAATCAACCGGGTACAGAATACATTGATGGCAGAAACGAAGCTACATGGTGTAGCCATTGATTGGGGGAAAGCATGGCGTCCTGCTGTCCTTAAAATGCGAGATAATGATGCACTTTTCACTATTATGGTCAAGTTGTTTGCCAAATTTAAGGTTTCCTTGGAGTGGCCTTTTTTTTCTAATAAAGCAAAAATAAAATTTTCAATAAAAGCCAACAATGCACTTAAGGCCGGTGCATCGTGTGGGACATTCATTGGTATCTGCAAGTGAGATCATTACCGTCCAAATTTTCCCTGCAACTTCCGATGGCCCCACATGCCCACAATTTTATTTTTAAAAAAAGTCCGATAAATAAAATGAAAGAAAAATAGAGAATATTTGGATGCCATCCTTCTTTATTATTTTTCTGTTATATTAAAAAGATATAAATATAAAATCTTCTGTGAATTTTATTAAACATTTTTTTAATTTCAAAATAAATTAAAATTTTAAGTCTATTTTTTCAAGACGAGAGAAAGACGGAAAAGGAAAATAAGAGTAATAACAGGGGCGGTTTAATTTTTTAAGAAGTTAGATATTTTTATTATTAAATTTTTAAATAAATAAATTAAAATTTAAAATGTAAATTTTAATATATTAAAAATAATTTAATAAAAAATAATTTTAAGAACTATTTGATTTGCAAAATTTATATAAAAAATACAACTTCTCAAAAAGTGAATAAAGATTGAATTATTTGATTAGCGATAAGTTAGAGGAAGTAGGATTTCTAAAAACTTATTATAAAACACAAGAGTGGTTTATCCACTAAGTTATATATTTTATGTTTTTTTTAGCACAAATACAATATTATCTTTATTATTATTTAATGATAATTTTATTCTTTTTATTTTACATAAAAAGTGTACTTGTACTTTTTTAAAACTAATGAAATATTATATTCACAACTAATGAAATATATAATAATGAAAATAAAACTTTTAAATAATATTAAATTTTATAAAATATGATTGATTAAATTATTTAGATAGATTTGTAATATATGTATTTTTAAAATAATATAATTTTTAAGAATAAAAATATAAATTATAATTTATGTATTAATTTAATTTTTTGATAAAATATATAAAATTATAAGTTAATTTAATTTAATTTCTTTATATAAAATATAAAATTATAAATTAATGAAAATTATGATGCAAAGAATACTACATATATGATATTAAATAAAAAATTAATAATAATTTAAATTTATCAATATATATTAAAATAATATTAAAATTATAATAATTGTCTTATTAATAATTTTTAAAAAATTTAAAGTTAAATTACATAAAATATAAAAAATATTTTTTTAAAAATGATCACTCGTTTAATATCAATTAAATCATTTTATTTTTTTTTTGAAAAATTATATACAGAATTATTTTTATAAAATATTTTTTTATAAAAATTTACTTCTTCCATAAATTAAATAACTTTTTAAGGTAATATCCTCGCTCCGTACCATTACCCGGAAGAGAATATACATTTGAAGCTGGTAGCTTTGGGAACCGCCCCTCCCAATGGATCAAAAGCCACGTGGCCCCACATCCCCATGCTTTCCACGTCATAATCTCGTGAGAACGGACCCACTTCCAGCTGCATGATCTACCACGTCAGATCACGTCGCCCCCGTGATCCCCGACCTCAAAGGAACGTGCGATGTATCAGCCGGCACTTGCAGTAAATATCATATTATCTCATAGGTCACACGCTCTGTGATATTGGCATTGAAATTCAGAATTATATATAAACACATTAATTAAATTACTATTCTTATTATTAAAAGGAATATATGATGTATCAATATACGAATTTTCAAAATACCCCTTATCACCGCGCCCCTCTAATGAATTATACAAGGGCAGCTTTGATATTTCAAAAATAGTAATTTATTTTATTTTATTTCGAGCAAATGCACTGTCATGTTGGCCATAAATCTGTAAACCATTATGGTGGATCTCCGTGACAAAATGATAATGCTCCATCATCCACATTCTCAGATATTATTAACTAGGTTTCGCCAAAAATAATTATTGAGTATACATTTTTTATAATTATTGGGATAAATACGTTATATTTGTTTGAATTTTTTTTATAATTTGACTCAAATAATTTCGTTTACAATAATGTCAAGCTATTTGTAAAAAAAAATTAATATTTAAAATTATTGCTAAATAATAATTTCACTTAATTTATAAATGAATCACATTATTTAAATCAAATTAAACAAACATAGAATGATATTATGAAATAAAAATAATTTATAAAATATTTATATAAAACAAAATAATTTTTTCTTTTATTCTATCAATCTTAGCAACATTTCAAAATCAAACAGATTCGTGTAAAGAAGAAAACTCAAATAAAATTTCTTAAATATTCATCTTGAGTTTCTTCAATCAGATCATAGTATGTATTAATTTTCTATTTAATTACTATTAATAATTATAATTTGATGATTGCAAACAATTAACATAGTAATTATTTTTTAAAACAGAACAATTAATATATATAATTTATTAGAAAATTTTATGACAATACCTTAATTTTTTTTTCGTGTATAACCGTGATATGTAGTTTTTTTTTTTTTTTTGGGTGAAAAACCGTGATATGTAGTTGCATTAAGTTCTCAGTTACTTAGAATCTAAAAGATATATATTTTTTTTACTTGAATATATTTGCCGATGAATGTAATTTGATTTTTAAATAATTTCAAATTTGAATTAATTTAGGATATAAGTACATTCAGCATTTTCTATATCAGTATCATTTAAAAATGGGACCTGTGAATAGCAAGTAAGTGTAATATAATAAAAGAAGAGTATAAATTTGTGGGAAAAAAATATAAATAAGTGTAAGGTGGGTATTATTGGACAATTATTTTAACTTTATTGTAACAATATTATTGTCTCTTCTATTTTGATTAAAAAAAGAAAAAGAAAAAGTCACCTCTTTTAAGTTTTAGCATCTATCTTTTAGTGTTTCAGTAAAATTTAAAAAAAAAAGGCTATTATTGAGTGATAATTTTAACGTGAAAGGAATGATAGCCATCCAATTGCGTGTCAAAAATATGAGAAAGGGCGTTTCATTTTCTGTAATTTCACTTTCATAAATTAATCAGCTCCGTGCCGTATCGTCATTCATCTCCGATCTCTGCTGGCGATGGTATTACCAAATAATAATAATAATAGAGAGTCCTTTCTTTATCAAAATTATTTGTACTGTATTCAATTATTAACCCCCAATATACAACTCTTTATATTATCTATTTGTTATTTTATTATTATATCCCAAAGTTGCAATTCGATGCGACAAAGTTTTCCATCAAAAGTTGGGGACGGTGGACACTACCCCCCACCGGTGGACCCCACTACCCAACACAATAAAGATTAAGGACTGCCTGAATTGATTTAATGCCTTTAATCTTGAATCCTGCCAATGGAATCATGCCACATGGGATGCTTACTGGGATAACAATTCTTAATAGCTTCACGCCCGTCTGTCTTAGTGGAGATATATATTGCACACGTCACATGGGGTTTGGTACACAGAAGAAGGGAAGGTGAAAATTGCGGGAAGTTTCGGTAAAAAGCTGGTTTCCTTCAAGCTTGATGGCCGGCTAGAATTTTACTTTGCTGCCATCGAGTCCTGGATTTGAAGTCGGCAGAGTAAGACAGATTTCCGCTCCCTTTTTTCTTTTTTAATATAATTATAAAATATTAAAATAAAAATATCTTATTTATATAATATTAAATATAAAAATTTTAAAAATATTTTTATTAAAAAATTATTTATATTAATATTATATTTGTAAAAATATATTTTTAATTATTAATAAAAATAATATATCATTCTTTTATAAAAATAATATTTTTATAAAAAAATATTTTCTAACCAAACGAACAAAACTTTCATTTATTTTATTGGAACATATCATTTGCTTGTATTTAAATGAATCGATAACATTTTTTTTTTATATTTTATTATTAAAAGAGATACATTAATTTATAGTAGTAAAAAAATAAATTTTCCTTTAAAGTAGAGTAGAAAATTTTGTAAAAAATTTAAAATTTTCCTTATTTAGAAAAAAGTAGGTGAATAACATTTTACAATTTATATGAGGTTCAGCTTAATCCACTTTATTAATGGGATTTAAATTCAGTTTTTTGAATATAAATTAATTTTATATTTTTATTTATTTAAATATTATTATAATAAAATTATTAAAAAAATTTATTATTATTAAAAAATTTAATTATAATCACATTTTATTCTTATTTATTATTAATATAAAATATTTTATATCCATAATCAATTATATTTAAACTTTTATTAATTTGTAATAAATTACACAATACATGAATTTAATTTTTTTATTACCATAACAATGATTAAATTATTAGGCACATAGAAGTAAATATTAGGAATCGGACGTTAAATATAGAAAAAATATAAAATTTTCATGAAATATCAATCTCAATTATATCAAACAAAATCTGTAACACATAAATCCATTACATTCCAAAAAAATGTTTATCAATCAAACCTTAATTTATTGCAAACTTCGAAACAAAAATAAAGTCATAAATAGATTTGAAATATAAAATTTTGAAAAAAAATATTTTACCTATTAGTAATTTTTCCTTTTTTAATTAATTGATTTATAATTTCAAGTGTTATAATTTATTTATATGTGCTTTCAATTATCAATATTTTATTTACTTAAACTAATTTTCACCTAAAATTTATTTAGTTTAATTAAACTATTTCATTTGATTTTTATTTTCTCACATTTTGACTCAATTAAATGTTTATTCAAAACCATATTACTCCAATTTAAAAAAAAGAAACCTGTTAAAAATTATTTTTTATAGTTTAATATACAATGGGTGTCAAATAAAGTTTTTTGGAGAGTAAATTAGTTTTGGTGAATTGTTAATTGAGTCAAAATTAAAAAAAAATAAAAAATACATGTAATGTACATAAATTTTTTGTGAAATTTTGGATAGAAAATAGTTTGAATGGATAAATTATTAACTAATAAAAGCATATATAAATAAATTATAATATTTAAATATATGAATTTTTTTTTGTTGTTATAAAAAAATATAATTTTTTTGTATAATTTATATGTATTATGAGATGTCATAAATATTGTATTTATTTTTTATTTTGAACTCACAGTGAATCAAATCCAAACAGAAAAGCTTGCTTTACAAGCGTGATTCCCTCTTGCACGGAACAAATGGTTGGGATTTTTTCCGAGAAGTGAATGATTGAAAGGGTGAGTGTGTCCACCACAAATGGGACCTCAGAGTCGTGCGAGACATTATATTCTTTGAAACATATCAATTCATTATCTTATAATTATATAACACTATTTCATTTGTCGTTAGGCAAAAGTTTCAGAAGTAACTGTTAACTTTTAAGAATTCTCTGTACAAAAATTAAGAA
The DNA here is from genome assembly GCA_020226215.1 of Sindora glabra. NCBI lineage: Eukaryota > Viridiplantae > Streptophyta > Magnoliopsida > Fabales > Fabaceae > Sindora > Sindora glabra. Next base: position 13,303,702 of record CM035226.1, on the reverse strand, counting down.
TGTTCTGTGATGAAAGATTAATTATGTACAAATTCCTTTCCCTTTTTTATATAAATTTATATATAATAATATGCATAAAAAAGACTTTACCAACTTAAAAATAAATAAATATTTTTATATGTCTAAAATTTGTCAACAATTATAATCAATTATAGAATTTAAGTTTGATTCAATATTAATGTAAATTAATTTCACATTATCATCCACTATATTTATAACTTATTCATACATTGTTATATTAAAAACAATTATTAAAATTTTCATTCATTAATAATATAAAATATTTTATATTAATAATAAATCAAATTTAATCTCCAAATTATATTGCTATCAAATTGGATGTTTGCTTAACTTTTAAGCATTCTCCGTACAAAATTTAAGAATGCCGTGTGATGTAAGATTAATTTTATGCGAATTCCTTTCCGTTTTTCATATAAATTTTATGTATAATAATAAATATGAAAAAAAAACTTCATCAACTTTGAAAAAATTTAAATATTTTTATCTATAAAATAAATGTCTAAATTTCACAACAATTATATTAAATTTAAATTTGATCCATTGAATAACTTTACACTGTTACTTATTCATATATTATTATATTAATAAAAAATTATTAAATTTTTTTTACTACTATTAAAATTTTTTAATTACTATCATTTTTTAAATAATGTGTCTTCTTTCCCTTAACTAATAATGTGAGATATTTTATAGTGATAATAGATCAAAATTAAACTCCAAAATTATATTGGTATCAATTTGAATGTTTGGATTAACTAAACAGTTCCAATGCTCTTCATGGATTTAAGTCCATGCATAAATAAATAAAATAAATAGTATCAATTTAGAAAAAAATTAATATTTCAATACAGAATGTACGTATGTATATAGTTAGATTTTAAAAGGCATTGGTTATTGATGATTTACTTAACATGATTAAATAGCTGACATATTTATATCATGCTTAATTATTATAACAGTGAATATTTTGTAATTTAATTTCATTATTAATTAAATATTTTATACATTTTTGTTAAAATTCATTGATAATCGATATGTGTAAATAAGACTTTATTAATATGACTTATAAACTGTTGATATAAAAGTCTTATATCATTTCTATTTGTATTTAAGTTGCAATTGACTTAGAAAAATATTGGATATTTCACAAAATTATTTCAATTTTAAAATGAACGTATAAGTCGTGCTTCTTTTATTTTTATTAAGTGTTAATAAATTCTTATTTACACATGATAAATACTAGCAAAATTTAATAGAAAAATATCACCGATTAAAAATGAATAATATGTATATTGATTTAATTAAAACCTTTAAATAAGAAGTTAATTAGAAAACGAATAAAAGAATAGGTAACAGTAAAATAATTTAACCTCCTGTAAATATATAAAAGTCTTCACCTTAAAAAGAAAAAATAGATACAGTGCAGATTTTAATTTTACAAGAAAATGTGCCTCTACCTCCGCACATGAAATATTAGCAACTTCCACTTTTTCATTAGGAGGAAAAAATTATACTATTAAATTAATTAATACCATCAATAACTATTTTAATTAATAGGCCTATTTATTATAAAAAATAGAAAAATGAGTGAAATTAATTTAAATATTTTTATTGAAATCATTTAATTATTTTATTTATTATTGAATTAATATTATAATTTTTTATTTAAAATAAAAGAGTTGAGGCTAGTAGTTTCGTAAACGATTGCGATGGTTGGCATTATATTAAATAGAAGTGGCAGATTTGTTTCTGCTCTGTCAAAACTCTTCTTCTTATTTGTTTATTAGTTATTCCATCAATTATGTCTTGCGCTTTCATTAATTTAAATTTTCTATTTACGGAAAGGTAGGCTCGGCCACTTGTGAGTCTTGGCCAAACCAAAGAAAGCATTTATTTGAACAGTCTTTCTACAAAATATCATCAATCATAACCGGAGCAGAATAGGAGGAGGGTGTGCCTTAATATCTAGTAGCAGCCTTCCTAAAAATTCTAATCCTTTTTTTTAATAAAAGATTAAATACATACTTTTTTTCTTAGCTCGCATAAAATGAAATTTTTGTTAATTTCATTTTTTTACAAAAAAATTAATATCAATTTACTATTGGAAAATTGAAGTCCTCTCAAAATTTAATCCTACAACGATCAGGGTTATGTTGGCAATTAATAGTTACATGTAGTTTAACAGTGCCAACTTATTTCAACTGTTAAATTTTTTATATTTATTGATAGTGGAGGAATTAACTTTGAGACAGAGTTAAGTTGTAGAGGTCAGATTAATACAAATTTATAAATTTTTTATAAGAGATGAAATTAATAGTATTCAATCTACATAATAGCTGCAATCGTACAATACAATCAATTTATACGTCGTCGTTAAGGCATTCCTTAATCATTCTTGAAAAACTAATTCATAAACAATGTTTCGATATAAACTTCTACACATAAATAATGTTTCTTGTGTTTGGTTCCAATTATTTTCGAGAAACTCGGGTTCATATAAATTAGCGATTCACGTGGCAATCCAATCAAATTTGAATCCCAAGAACGGGGGATGTATTGTTTCTCGAAGTCGCTTTTGGGAGAGAGAGTTTGCGTTGGACCATGACAAGTTGCCAAGTAGCGTTTAATCTTTCTTTTTCCAACTTTCCTTATAATTTTGTTTCCAGTGCTTTTCGATTTTTTCAACAACAAATTATGTCCTTTGCAAAAGTAGACTTGAGATTTGCTCCCAAATAATTCAGACTGAATCATAATTATACTAACTTCCCTTAAAATTATATTAAATTATAATTAGAGTTATATTTTCTTATGTTCAAAATTTTAATACTCACCTTCATTTTAAATTCAAAATAACAGAAAAATACATTTTTCCTGATCTTACAAAGATATCCCTCATACTTAATTAAAGCATAGTAAATTTCCTTCTCTATAACACGAAGACAAAAGAAAATAAACTCTATACAAGAGATACCAGCATACCGCCTTGTAATTCTATGATACCTAAAAAAAGGCCAATGTAATTTAACCCAATACTGACTTCCAGATGATTAGGGAAGATCTATTGAATCACGAACAATCTGCTTAATAAGGTTGCATCCAACAAAGTACAGAAGAAAAGACACTATATTGAAATAATGTTCATGTGAATAACGGTTCCATTTTTTAGGCACTTCTAGTTTTTAACTTCCGAGTTGACATGTCGGAGAATATCAACAAAAACGGGATTTGTATAAACAGATACCAGGTAAAAGTTTCAACATTTCATAAGTAGTCTTCATCCTAGAAAGGTTGTAATTGAGAAAAAGGAAAATGAATCTGCGTTCTTCCAGTTTCTAGAGCAAGTTAACATTGTTTTCTCTCATAATTTATATGAAAATCAAGATCTAGCTGCAAAAATACATTTGATGCTAATGCGATCAGCAATATATCTGCAGTGTACTGCACAATTCCAGTGGAAAGTAGCAATGCAGCCCGTTTCATGATGTCAATGGACAATTTTCTTCAATTTTGCTTCAGCACTCTGCTCAAAGTTTGGCAAGGCCCAATCATGCTGAGTTATGTCAAGATTGTCTTTCTCAACACTTAGACCCTGGGAAACAAGATAAAGAAAACAATTAAGGTGGGGGGTGAATTTTCTGATGTTGGAATGGACTAGAATTGGTTCCAGCACAGAACACAGAACACAGAACACCAGTACAAAACAATCAAATATATTTACCACTAATAGCAATAGCCCGAAAGAATTCAATTGAGGAAAATTAATATTAAGGTGGATGCACTTCTGTGCCAAGTGAATAATTATATATTCCAAAGCTGAGGGTGCCTCATGAAATGTAATTGAATGATAATTATTTATAAACAAACGCAATGGAAGTTGTATACAGCATGTGACAAAAGAAAGAAAGAAGAATGGAACCAAGAATAACTTGGGTACATGAAAAATCATACCTTGGAAGAATCAAATCCAAATCCACCCATTTGCATCATTCGTTGTGTATCATCTACAGCTGTATAAAAAACACCACATAATAACCATTAGCTAATATCAAACCAAATCCCAGCTTTATACAAACGTTAGTAAACATACTGAAAATAGTAATAGTTTAATGCATTTATCTATACAAATGTATATTAGCATTAAATTGCAACAGATCATCACTAACCATTTTCTTCTCCCAAGATGAGACTAAACAGTCCTCTTAATCCAAACAGATTGAGGAAGTACCTGAAATGCAATCATAACTCATAACAATTGACACAAGCAAGAAAATAACAGCTAGAGACACATTAGGAAGAACAATTAAGTCCTAAAAAGATGAGGATTACCAGGATCGGCTACTGACATAGCTAACATCCACTGTGCTTAAGTCAATGCCATTCTGCAACATTGACCTAAATCTTTGCGTCAGAGGAAAGGGTATCTTGGCTGCAGGGAAAAAACAAGATACATTCCGTAACTTATGGGAATTATTATCAAGTACACGCTGAGAATTATTTGAGGGTACATAGTAAAAGTAGGAACTCTAGGACTTGGCCTAGCATATGGTACGATATTAAGTCTAACATGTGCCTGTACACCGGGAGGTCAACAGCAAAATTATTAAATGAACAAGCTAGCTTGACCAGTCTTGATCTGAAGCATAAATATAGATACCATGAAAAATATGAGTTCATACAAACAAAAAATAAAGCAACTGTAAAGGAAAAAAAGGAGAGGTTTATCAGCAATACCCGCAACAAATCCAGAAAAGAAAAAGTTCACCCAAGCAAATGTAAGAGTCTGTCCAACAAGGATAAACATCGTAAGAACAATTTAATAAGGCATCTTTTCATCATAAGTGAAAACAACAGTATAGTGAGGAGTATGATATAGGATCTTATGCCAAAGTACTGTGAATTTATGAACTTCAATACCTGAGGTATGATCATTGATAGATTTTTCTTCATCATATCCATGGCCATGTTTGGATCAGAGAACATCTGTGCTTGTGCATTCTGGACTTGGCCCTTAGGGACAAATAAGAGACCATTTTCCTTCAACAACAATGAACATATAATATGAGCTCAAAGGTTAAGTGGATTATGATCTTATAAAGCTCTTAATGAAGTTTACTACAGATGAGTTTTAGTTCTGTCATGAAAAGGTCTAATTTAAATATGTTCTAAAACTATCTGGGTAAATAATTCATTCAAAACAGGGCTTGAGTACAGGCAAGTAAAACCAGACCAAGAAACAAGTATACAGGACCTAAGCTGAATCACTTTCCCCACAACACTAATATTAAGTATAGCATCTAATTTCTTCCAATTATGAAACACATATTTAACCCCTCTGACAAATGTAAACGGAAATAAGAGAAAAACCAACCTCATTACAGTAATAAACTTTGCGGGCACGAAAAGCTTTCGAAGGAATAAAGTTAGCACCTGCACGTAAATTACGAGCTCTAACCATCACTTGCCTGGATTGCCACAAGCCACAAACCATTCTAATGTTAAGCTCAAAATTATTAAGAATATCTACAAAATTAATCATTAGGCTTTGAAAATACCCTTCTCTAACAATTTTGGGATCAGGCACTTGAGAAGAGCGCATAAGCTTAGAAACGAAATGGCGGAGTACACCAATGAGGACCATAACCACTGAGAGTGGGATTAACACCCAGTCTCTGATGGCAGTATCTAGAACTAGATCTTCAGCCATTATTCTACAACCTACAAGCAAAGTCGAAGCAAAGACACAGTGATGAGCAGCGTATTCCAAACAGAAACATGTATATGACAACTTTTGAAAATTTGGAGCACCGTAAATTTAAGGGTGCATGGACAGAGTTGCATATTTTCGAGAAAATTTTTGGAAAGTTTTAGAGGAAACTCCACAAAACGCTCCATTCTTCGACAAAAATACCTCCTCGCAGTTGGCATTGCACCGCAACCAAGGATGAGGATAACTATGGTTCAGATTAAGATATATATTTACATAAAGCACGCTACCGATTTTGAGTTCTAACTTCCAAGTCCACAGCACAAGTCACGGTATCAGATGCAGAACCCAAGTGGGTCAACGAAAGGACATTCACATACTATATGAAACAAAAACCAACAAAGATAAACCATGTCCATTCTCAATCTAAACTCCTGTACCTATGCTAAGAACGAAAATTTTAAATTTTGAGGTAATAATTACTAAATCCAACACAATCGAAAAGGAATAGTTGGTTTCAATGCGAGTTATTAAAATTCAAAAGATGGAATTGGAAGTAACCCATTGCTGTGAAAAACGTCAAACACATCGCAGAACATACAAGGCAAGCGATCGTGAGAAAACATGCATCATACCTAAGAACGCTTGATACAAGTGCAAAGGATGAGAAATCAACCTAGTCATTGATTCAACAGAAATAGACATACATCATCGAATTGAAAGTGAAAATATAACAACCTCATACCCTGAGAGCTTGCAGCTGATTATAGAAATCCGACTCCGCTGATTAACTCAAATCCAGCTCTCATAAGTCGTCTTCTGATTTCGTAAGAAGATGCGGAGTTCGGAGAATCCACGGTTCCATTTACTAGTTGGTCCGGGTGATGCTAAACTGGGAATCCATCTCTCGAGCCCACCTTTCTTTCAGCCCAACAAACAGCAGAACCCCTTTGTCTTGGGTCCACAATAACCTTGACCGGCCGAGAAGTCCTTAATTTAATTGAAAGGGGAAATGCTGTTCACACCCATCAACATTTGCTACCAAATTGCCTCTTTAAACTGATCAAAAACCCACCGATCCTCTTCAAATTACTATCTATTGCTTGTAACTTAAATAAATTTTATATCAAAAGATGTGAAAATACCTGAATGCAAATAAAAAAAATTATGTATTATAATATTTAACTTCGAACAAGTCACAAACTATTCCCTTGAAATTCAAAGAAAATAATAAAAATATTAATTAACTTTAACTATTAATTTGAATTCTAAATTATTAAATATGTTCCATACATATAATGTTGAGATCTTATTTTTTCAAGTATATAATATAATAAAGTATCAAGAATAAAATTGTTAATTTCATCTTTGAAATTATATAACACTGTAAAATAGTTTTTAAATTATATTAAATAACAAATTTTATTTTTAAATAATAGTCCATATTAATAATTTTATTTCCCTATATGATTATTAATTTCATCTTTGAATATTTGTACAGAAAGATAAAATTATTTATATAAATTATTATTCAAATATAAATTTTACTATTTAATATAATTTATAAACTATTTTGTTAGCATCATATAATTTCTAAGACAAAATTATCAATTTTGTCAAGTATCAAGGGAACATATTATGTGTTTCTTGGTAATAAAATAAAAAAATTGCGATTATATGGCAGAAGAAACAAGTCTTTAAATAAAATATAGGCAATGCACTCATTGATTTCTGGTTAAAATTAATAATAAATTAACATCTATATAGTTTCTTTAATTTTAAGGGATAATTTGTGACTTTTTAAAAATTTAAGAATGCAATAGGTAGATTTTTAAAGTCTAACGGCATAATTTACCACTCAATAAACTAAATTTTATGGGTATAAAGTGTATTTCCCCTTAATTGAAAGATATGACGTAAACTTGTATATGCGTTGAAATTTGAAATAATTGATACGATGGAAACAGAATTACTTAAGATTTGATTATGTCATTATTAAAAAGAGCAAGAAAATTATAACCATGAGTCAGTTAGGTTAATCTCTCTCAAAGTTTGATGATAGGTAAAAAAAATTATTTTTTCATTTTATTAAAAAATGTACTTTGACCTCATAAAAATATATGTGAACTTCGTCTCTACTTTTTAAATTTACACATATTTATACTAGATGACCAATTTTCAGTACACTTTTCACAATTTAAAATTTTCTATCCTCCGATTATTAAGTCTTCTATTTGTATTTTGCACATAGTCAAATGACATTAAAAAAAAAAAAAAACTGTCAGTTTACCCTTCATTTCATTATATAAATATGTACTCTATTTTTAAATTTATTTTTAATCTGTCCTCTATAATCTATTTTTGTATTTCAATTAATAAATATATATATTTAATATAAAAACCATTTTCTAGTTACTACAAAAAATCATTTTTGTCAGTTACATGAAATTTATTTTTTCATTATCACAAAGGGATATTCTTTTTTTAGGCTTTGATTCCATCTATTTATCAACCAAAAAAATTATTTGATCAAAAAATAAAATATAATGTATTTAATTTGTTGTGCATATTGAAAAATTAAAAATTATATGCATTTGAAAAATAAAAAATTATAAAAGAAAAAGTTTAATGTGAAAATCATTTTCCCACTAGTTAAGAATAATGTCATTTAAAAAAAAGCTGAAGTGAGTGCCTTTTATATAGAGGTATTTTGGTTATTAAAAATAAAGTCATTTTAAAGCTCTAATTTGAAAAGAATTCAAACATCTAATATATATCAATCAGGATTTTGTTCTTTTACGAATCAAACACTATTTGTACTGATTTTTTTTTATTTCATCACATATTTTTCTATTCATTTTTGTTCAATCCATTTATTTATAATAATTTAGATACCAATATTATTGAATAATATGAATATAATATAAAGTTTTTGTTATTCAAATATTTTTAATAAAATAAATATAAAATTTAATTGAATTATTTTATTATATGTTATGCTTTTAACTTTAATATTATATTTAAAAATTTTGTTATTTTCAAATTTTAATATGTATTTATAAAATAGATATAATAAACTAAATTTAAATATTTTATAATTTTTTATTATATATATAGTATTTTATACTAAAAAAATTAGACACTCGTACGGATTAAAAAAGCTAGTTTGAAAAGAATTTAAACATCTAAAAAGAAATATTTCTAACAAAAAGATTTTAAAAGAAGTAATATATGTGTTTTAAAAATAGAGAGGATATCCATATATATTTTTAATACTTCACAAAGTATTTTTATCCTTTCTATTTCATTTTTTTTAAATAAAGGGAATGCAAAGTCTCTCTTTGATGTTCCAAATGATTCCAAGTTCCCTTGTTATTTGTATAATAAAAATGCTTTGGCCCTATGAAATTGATTTAGATTCCAATTTATGTAGACTCATGCAAAACCTTCCCCTCAACGCATAATGACAATAATGCTCTTTTATCCGCAAGCCTTTATTTAAATTTAATTTTTTAATGCAAGATATTTAAAACGTAAATGTGTAATATTACTCGGCGAGATAACTTTTTTGATTTCAGAGTGTAATTACAAACCAAATCAACTGACAACAAATTACCCCCGAAAAAAATCACTATATATAATGGAAATGAGATTTGAAATTAAATTTTAAAAATAAATTAGGGATTAATATTAAATATAAGATAGCAGAATAAATTTATAAAATTTAATTTAATATATTTAAAAATTTTGAAATTTAATTTCAAATTCAAATTTTGTCACTTGTAGAATTTTTTATGAACTGAACTGATGTAATCGATGCATTTTGAATCAGAAAGGATCCATGAATCATAAAAAGATTAATTAATTAGTAGAAAATTTATAAGAAGGGAAGAACTTATTATAATTTTTTGGTAAATCACAAGTGATATAGATAATCACTTCAAAATTAGAACAATAACAATTTTTTTTATTTTCAATAAGTGTCATTTTTAAAATTCAATTTTTTATCCATTAACAGATAAAACTCAACTAATCAATATACTAACAAAATTTTATTGAAAACTTCCCATAATATAGTTGTTTTTGTCGTATCAATGATAGAGTAATACTTTGCAGGAAGATGCCTAGCTTTGGGTTTAATTCATGAATCAATTGCTTTTTTTTTTCCCTCTTGAATATGCTTGCTTTAACTTTCCATCTAATTTTAAGATATATTCATCATCTTCTATAATATATTATCCCTTCTCTCTTAAAAGGCATTAAAAAATGGCTCCCACTGCTCTCCTTTCCCCCTTAAAGTGCAATGGACTAACATCATTTTCACCTTTAACTTTCCCCCCCAGAAAGCTTCATAGAAAATCTTATGCATATGGCCCTTCTCAGCCAACATTTTCATACAAAAATTCCTTCATTTCCAGAAATTTGTATCCCTTGAAGTCGAGAGAAAGATCAGTGATTGCCTTTGATGCTAAAATCTCAGAATCGGGTGGAGAAAATAATGAAGCCCTGGATGTAGTCCTCAGGCTGTACTCTGCAATTAAGAACAAAAACTATCAAGAATTATCTGAGATACTTGCTGATGAATGTCGTTGTGTTTTCAACTTTCTTTCGTTCTTCCAAACTTTCCAAGGCAAAGCGGTATGTCTGTGTGATATTTCTGTTAAATCCCTGTTTCCATTGCTTTAATTTGGACTAAAGAGTTGCATTTGTTTTTATGAATATAGCTTTTCTAAATTACACATCATGCAACGGCATGATTTCATGAAAAAGTTGTAATTTTTCACAGAATTTGCAATATTTTCATTAAAATATCGTAAATATTTAGAGTAGGGGATTATAAGTTGTTTATAAGAGTAAATACAACATTTATGTTCCTCAAATTTAATATCTAATACTATTAGTTCTTTATTTTTGTATTTGTTATAATTATTTATGCATTTTGCACTAATAATACCAAAATAAATAGAAAGAATATAAGTAAAAAATAAGCATATATATTTAACATTGTTAATGAGGGGTATTAGGTATAATCATACACTTCAATATTTTTCATTTATTTTAATATTATGAGTAAAAAAAAAGGACAAATAATTATAATAAAAATAAAAATAATAGACTAATATTATTAATTATGATGTTTGAGGACATAATATTCTATACATCTAGAAATAAAAGACTAAATATTGTAGTTATTCCTTTTTTTATAAAGTTTTGCAATTTTTTCATAAAATTAGCAACATGAAGCATTGCACCTGTAACACAAAATATCCATACTTCATGAAAAAAATTGCAAGCTTATAAAAAAAATTATAAAATTTCATGAAATATTTGCAGAAAATAGTATCTAAAAGGAATATCAAAGGGCAAGTCCCTTCAAGTTATATCATTACAATTAAAGAAATTTTGAAGTCGGTTTCCCCACTTGACAAAATAACTATATAATATGACTTGATTTAAAATAAAGCAATCTATCCTACTTCTAAATTTTTAGTTTGAAATAAAAAATAAAGTTAACAATCCAATATATGAAGATTTATGAACTTGAGTCACTCTACATGTTATGATTTGTCTATGTTGCAGCAAGTGCTGGCATTCCTCTCTTATTTAATAAAAGTATTTGGAGAAAATTTCCAAATTGTGGTGAAACCGACGGTGCATGACGGGATGCAAGTTGGTGTGCAGTGGAGATTTGGTATATATTTTCTGTTTTCTTTCCTTCATAATCAAGAAACTGGACACCTTCCTTTCCAATAAGGTTACCTAAGTAAGAGGCTATTCCTGAAAGCTCTTCCATGTTCTTACCTTTTTCTCCAGAATGGAAGAAGATACATGTGCCTCTAGGAAAGGGATTCAGCTTCCATATATGCCAAGCATACCAAGGAAAGGCCGTCATAAGGTCTGTTTAATTTTGGCTTTTAAATTAGAAAAAGTGCACATCTCGTAGAATTTGATTACATAAGATCAATAAATAAGTGAGATTAAGTTAAATTAAATGTTTCAATATTTATGTCTATATTAGTATAATATGTTCTGAGTTGATCATACTTTTCATGCTTGATTTAGGAACATCGAGATGTTTATGGAGCCACTACTTCACTTTGAACCCTTGAGATTGGTGAGCAATTTTTGGTATAAAATTCTTAAAAATTAGCAATGCATTCAGGGTTTCACTTTCTTCTCTAATTCTCTGTTTTTGACTTGAGGTGCAGAAAATGATGGCAAGCCTCGCAACATTTACAGAAAAAATGGGTCGGTTGATGACATCGGATTCTGAGAATAAGGCCATCAAAATCTCATTCATTGTTCTTGCTCTGTTAATCACAGGAGTACTGTTGTTCTTGATACTCGCATCAAAAAAAGCCCTGCCATAAACATGACAAATTTGGGCTGTAGAATCTGGTTTGCAATTTATAAGTTTTCCGATGTACGAGAATTTGTGTCGCTCGGTCTCAATTTACAGTAGCAGTTGTCAAGGTATTAATTTCAGCCGAAGGGGAAAATGAAGTCTTTGAACGAATGGAATGAGCTGAATATGATAAATTTTCCTCAGAAAATCACGCGAGCAATTACTGAGTAAAGACTCGGATTTCTAAAACAAAAGCCCAATTCATGTGCAAATGCCGACCGCAAGCAAATTCAACAAACGTAATTGTAGAGTACTCGGGACCCAAGATTATATAAATGTATTTGAATATGTATTTGTGATTTTAAAATTTGTTATTAAAAATTATTTTTAAAAATAATTCTTTTTAAAAATAAAGAATAAAGAATAGTAAATGTTGTAAATAAAAAATATTTTATTTAATTACAAAACTAATATTTAAAACCAAAAAAATATTTAGAAGCTATATATTTAGAATTACCATTTTTTAAAATAGATTTTATAAATAGTTTTGAACAAGTTCTTTTATTTTTTAAAAGTAAAAAAATTATTTTTAAAAATAAGAGACAAACAAACAATAAATAGACTTTATGTTTTTTTATAATAATAAAAGTGATAATTAATTTTATGTACAAATATAAAATTTTGAATTCAAATTTAAAATACGAACGAAGTGATGGCCAAAAAGTCAAAAACAATATGGGTTGCAACGTGCACTATTTCTTTAGATGGCATGATCGAATTCAGGAGGAGTGATAGTATATATAATAATAATAATTGAAATTTCATCTCGTTTAAGGGATAAATAAATAAATAAATATATCAAGAAAATATCAGGTCCGGCAAACAGATTATTAATTAAATAATTAAAAAAAAAGTTCTACTTGACGTGGGAAAAACTACATTATGTGATAAGTGGTTTAATAAATATATATATATTCTTATATTCAATATATATATATTCAAAATCAAGATATAAAAGATAAAAAAATTTTAAAAGTGACATTGGGTACGCTAAACATATCAAATGAAATTGCAATTTAGCAATTAATTTTTGGGTGGAAGTCATATGTTGGAGAAATTTTACGGATCGTTGTGATGATCTAAAATTATATTGTCATAATTTAATATTAAAGAAGTAGTAGATTATAGTGTGTGTATATATATTATTTTGTTTACGAATGAAGATGATAAATAAATTTTATTAAAAAATAAAAAATAAAAATATTACAAAGTATGTTTGATCACAATCGAATGCACATTCTAAGTAATATCATTAAATAATATATATAATATAATATATTTAATTTTATTATAAAAATATTTTAAATAACTTAAAATTTTAATTTAAAAGTAATGATTGAATTATATAATAAAAAGTTTCACTTTTTAATAAAAATATTATTAAATTAAAATTTATTTATTTAAATTTTATTAATATTTTTAATAAATTTTTAAGTACTATATTTTAAATTAAATATAATTTTTATAACTCATATATTATTTTATTCCTTCTATCTATTTCATTAAATATTTTTATATTTTTGTTCATTATTATTTATTACAATTTAAACATCAATATTAGAATGTAACATAGAAATTCTCTATATAAAAATAATGTAAATAAGTTAAAATTTTAATTTAATTAAATTATTTAACAGCATATTATTTTTTAGCTCTTATATTACATTTCAAGCATTTGCTATTTATAAATTTGAATATATAATTATAAAATAAACATAATAAATTAAATTTTAGAGTTTTTTATTATACACTTATTATTCTTATTCTTATATTAAAAAATAACAACTCTTCCATGCATCTTTCGAGTTGGGAAGTTAATTTTTCATAATTTTTTATTATATACTTATTATTTGTATTCATATATATATATATATATATAAGTAGATTTTCCTGTGGGTTGGAAAGCTAGTTTTAAAGAAGAGATTGTATTTAGGCTTAAAGACAGGATATGAGTAATTGGCATGGATAACTTGCTTACTTTTGTGGGTATTAATTTCTAGGTTAATGTCCGTCCCTTTTGAATTATGTCACGTTAAGGGCAATGCACCCTGGAGAGTGTACGTTTTAAATCAATCTTGAGCGGCTTCGGCATTCGCTGTACTTTTAATTTGGTGTTATTTATAATTAATGAGTGTTGGTACATTTCTAGATTAGGAAGACATAAAATCAATATTAAAAGATTGGTTAATCTCAATTTAATACTAATAATTTCACAAATCCTATATTAATTTAGTATTGTGGTCGCTAATCATTTCTCAGAAACCCACTAATTATTATAGCAACAACGCTCGACCAGTGCGGCCGCTCGCTCGGGGGTTCGGCGAAGAAAACAATGGCTCAGGTTCTAATCCTAAGCCCGCCGATCCCAAGTATCAGCGACTCCTGCTTACGTTGTCCCAATTCATCTCGTACTCAATTCAGGGCTTCGACGAACTATCATTCCACGAGCCAAGGCTGGGTTCTTTTGCAGCAGAAGCTTAAGTCCAATGGTAGATTCTCCTGCCTCTTCTCAGACAACAGAAGAGAGGTAATTGAATCTGAAATCTTAAGCATCTAATTTATTTTTTTGCTGTTAACTCGTGGATTCCAGGTCATTTGGGTATTAAAAGTTATGAATTTTTATGTCCCCGCTCCCCCTTTTATTTATTTATTTATTTTAAAATTCTGTTTCGAGTTGCTTATTAAGTGTAATTTGAACTTCTGAGTTATTTAGCTGAAACGAACTGTGCGTTTCTTTGAGGAATTGATTTTGTTTTCTTATTGGGGGATGGGGTTGACTAGTGAAATTCCTGTTTTCGGTTGGTTGGTAATCGTTGTTTAGATGCGGCGGATGCTTCTTTTTAAGGTCTGAGAGCGAAAGATTATGTATGCTCAGCAGAGGGATAGGGCAAAGCTTAATGTGTTAGATTCCGTGCTAAATTTTTGGTCAACTATTTTTGCTATATGCTACTTTCGAAATACTCGAAAGGTTAAGGGCTTATTTTGCGAGATTTAAGCTTCCCTAGTCTATACTTTGTGTCAAGCCTCACTGGTCAATTTACGAGCTTCACATCATGTCGAAGTCAGACAGCAGTTTGTAAGTTTTATAACACCTAAACTGAAGTTTTGGCCAGGCTTGTCAACTGGTTTCTGTTTTCTATGTTTATGTTGGCAGATGCTTGTAGATTATAGTGCTTGATAAATTGCAGGTTCAGGAATCAGCTTTAATGTGTTAGAATCAGTTTTATGGAGTTCCTTTAATTGAGTGTCTTTGTTAAATTTGAAGGCATTAGCATTCTTCTATGACCTAAATTACATATTCGGATATATAAATTAACCTAAGGACTTCTGTGTTTCTAGGAAGAGTGTTTCATATTGAAAAGTAGGGAACACTACGGCACCCCGGGAGGTTCCAAACTCAGGGTGACGTGACACCCCCAGAAGCCGTCGGATGAGATTTTGTAATCACATCCGATGGCTTAGAATGCACCACGTCATCCCGGGTTTGAAACCTCCCGAGGTGCCATAGAATTTCCCTGAAAAGTATATATCTGTTCCGTTTTGCGGATATAGAGGATTTGATGGGTTATTGGATGCGCCTACATTGGGCTATTTAATTGTCGTCAAACCCCTTTTTCATGTCAATTGCATGGATGGTCTTGCTTTGAATTGGATTTACTTGGGCTGGCCTCCTTGTTGTTCCTGCAATGCAGTTTTATATTTACTGGATGGATTTTAGATCTCCCTTAGTTCTCGAAATGACACCCTTAAGGCTTATTTGGTAGATCATATGAGGCTCCATAGTATATGATAAATTATAGAATCAAGCCTTATCACATGTTTGGCATGTAAACTGTATAGTATAGCCATGTACGATCTCCCTTCCCTTACACACGAATGCAATGTAACACTACATAGTACAGACTCCTTAGGATAAAGGATAAAAGTTGATAAGCAAAATTTATATTAAAAAATAATAAAAATAAGGAAAATATCTTCACTCCATCATTTCCTTTACAATTTGTTACTATTCACAACCACTATTGCTGCTGGCTGCAGTCACCACCAGTTGTTGCCTCCATTTCTGACAGATATCATTGCTGGTTGTCACCAATTTGATGGCAACTGCCGCTACCCCTCTCACTAATGTGGCAGCAATGGGTGGTGGTGATAGCAGTGCCACTAAATCTTGTAAATTCCTACGTTAGCAACTAGCCATCTACTCTCACCACCACCATCATCAACTATTGCTACCACCATATCACCACCACTCAAACATCATTATCATTATTGTCGTACACTACTACCATCTCTTCTTCACTATAAACACCTTAGCCATAATCACTCCCTCTCCATCACCCACCATATATGCTGTACAATGACACATCAAACATTGTATAGTGTTAAAATCTTATGCTATGCATATCCTATATTATACTATCCTATAATCCTTGTACTATCAGCACTTATTCTATACAGTGTATCAAACGTGTTCTACAAGACTATAATACTCCGGAGCAAGATGCTATATACTCTAACCAATATGATCATGAGCTTAGCAACATCTATTTTTTGAACCATGTGCACATGGATAATTGAGCGGCATGCTTGCTGTTGAATTTTTCGCAGAATTTATTTTTTAACTGACCTTAGAAAAGTGATATTACAGCTCTGTCAAATCGGCACTCGTGCTGCCTTTATATTTATAGTTATACTTTTGGCTGCAGGAAGTAGCTAGAAAAGCATTAGAAGGTGCACTTGGTGAAAAGAAAAATGAATTTGAGAAGTGGAATAAAGAAATCAAAAGGAGAGAGGAGCAGGGTGGAGGAGGCAATGCTGGTGGAGGTGGTTGGTTTGGTTGGGGTGGACGGTTTGGCTGGTTCAATGATGACAACTTTTGGCAAGAAGCAAGACAAACAATTCTTACTGTGCTGGGTATTGTAATTGTGGTGAGAACTAAGGATTTTCCTCTTTCCACTTTCGTTTGTTTTGCTATTGCATAAAATCAGCACTAAGACTCTCTCTCTTTCTCTCCCTTGTAGTTTCTCATAATTGCAAAAGGTGAACTGATCCTTGCTGTCATCATCAATCCATTACTGTATGCGCTGCGAGGAACAAGAAATGGATTCAGTTTTATAACGTCAAAAGTTTTGAAAAATACTTATGCGAACACTCAGCCAGATTTTGACGGTTTTACGAGGAAGGAAGAGTACCAGCGCGCTTCTGCTAAAGAGAATGTTCTAAGAAAATGGGGTAGTGACTAATAAGTTTGTTGCTAGTTTGACATGATCCCTCACTTCCATGCAAGTCTTTGTGCGGCAATTCTTGTTGTAGCCAGCTCAAGTTTTCCTTTGAGCACGCGTGACTGATAACTTCTGTTTTATTCTCAATTGCAGTCCTTAGAAGTTTATTAGAGTTCAATAGTTTGTTCATAGGTGAAACTGTATGCTGCTTTTTTAATTTGTGATGCTTTCTATGTTATTCATGGGAGTTTGGAATTCATAGGTATATGGCATAATACAAGCCACTAGATGAGGAAAGTCATTGATTTAGTCAACTCTTCTAATGACTCATATACCCATAGGTTCCAAACCTCCATGGGTAACATAGAATTTCCCTTAATTTGTAATTCATATGGAAATTTGTTCCATATTGGTCCATGGTATATGTACTCAGTTTGGGTACTCCTCTTCACATTTGATGGAATCTAAAAGATGTGAGACAATAAATAAATGGGGTCACTAACATTAGACTTTCTTAGATATCTAATTTAAATAATAATTAAGTTGGACATAGCAGTGGTACAAAAGTTTCAAATTAAATAAGAAGTCAAGTTTGCTTCTTACATTAATCTGTTATGTTTTGCTGTATTTCTTTTAGACCTGCATACTGATATAACCGGTGTACAAACATCTGAAAATTGGTTGCGCAACTTCATTTTATTATAAAACAATCCGGGCTTATCCTAAGCTCTTTGTAACTTTCATCACCCTGCTTTACTTGTTGGGATTGTTTGTTTGGAACAGATTGAATCGTATGATTTGGTACTCCAATCATTATCAGCCAACCTTCTGCTGTTGTACTACGTGGCTATCTGTCCCCTCAACGAACAGGCTTCAAAAGGAACAAGACTACAAAACATATTGGGCTGGTATTTCAAAGATGTCTGAATTTGCTTTCTGAATCGTAGTCCGACAAAGTTGGCCTTCGAAAGATGTTTGAAATTGATGTTTGCTGCGATATTCAAGGTTGTGTTTTGACGGGGTATTTATAAAATGCAAAAAAAAAAAAAATGAAAGGTAAGAATTTTAAATGATTTTATTTCAATTCCTTTCGTTTAAAGAATAACTATAAATTTGAGGAATTTTTAAATACTTCGTGCTTTTTAAACTCTTGAAAAGAAATTCGTATATTGACTTTATAATTTTTTATATATAAATTGTTGATAAAAATATTATTTTATTTATACAATAATATTATATGCACTAAAAATAGAATTCAAAATCAGATTTTGAATGTAAATAAAAAGCTGTCAATTATTACAGGATGGTGAAGCAGAGTTATAAAGTTCAAACTAATTGATATAAAGGATTTGGAATTTAATTTTAAATTTCACTTTTGATGTATAACATTTTTTATTTCTATTATTAATACTAAATTGATATTAAATATTAGATATATTTCAATTGACTTTCTCATTAATATAATTTTTTTATATTATTATATCTTATGTTAAATTAAAAAAATAAATGTTACAAAAATTAAGAAATTATCATAAAATTAAAATATATATAATATTTACGGATAATATTAGGTATTTAAATTTAATCCACTATCAATTATACTATTGACAATTTATGTGTTGTCATATTAATAAAAAAAAAACTGTTAAAACTTCTTTGTTTAATGATATGTTTATAAATTTAAACTTTTTGCATTTACAAATTAAGTCTCTAATCATATTCGTGCAATGTATTGGGTACATTATAAATAAATGATAAGCAGGATGACATGCTCTTTGAGCATGCTTGTCTAAACTTGCATATCATGGCATGATAAGTTGATAACACCTATCACTAGAAAGTTTTGCCTCCAAAATACCAAATTTCCTTCCTTAAACTTTGTTTTCTTCAAATTTCACCCAACTAAATGAGCAATGACATTGCAAGTCCCAAATAATCAACTTGAAAGAGAAGAACTAGAGCACCTCCTGAAATTATCCAGTTAGAAAACAAATCATAACATCTTGTATCTATACAAAACTGAGGTACCAATACTTTCTATGTGCAGTCAAAATCATTTTTATTTCCGAACGTAGGTTTGTTCGCCAAGTACCAAAGCTGCAGCCAATGTGTTCTTGTGTGATGACTCGAACATGATCCTGCGTAGGGTAAAATATCGTAATACGAAGAATTTATAAACTTATTTCCGTTTTACTGCTGTTTCAAAATAATTTATCAAAATACGCAGGGCGCCAGGTTGGTTGGCGTCACTGGGGACAGAAGGCGCCTTTCAACATGGCGCCTTCGTGCAGTTTCAAATTGCAAACATGCTGGAGGGCGCCATGTTGACTGGCGCCTCCAAGCAAGTGTGAAATTTGAAACATGCTGGAGGGCGCCAGTCAACATGGCGCCTCCAAGCATGTTTCAAAATTTGAAATTTGCGCAGAGGCCTTTAAATACCCGAACCCTCATTGCGCGGCATCAAACCCTCATTCTTCTTCAGCGCAGCGCAGTCACTCTCCCCCTTCAAACCCAATCCTGATTCATAACCTCTTCGCACGCTGTTTGTTGAATTTTTTCTGTAAGCATTCTTCTTGTTGACAATATTTTTTAGCAACATTTTATTCTTAGGAGCAGATCCGGTCCTCTTTCCTTGTTGTTCTCCGTGGTTAGTATTTTTATAATTTTTATATTTATACTGATAGGAAAATTTATGTTGTTTGTTAATTATTATGATTTATAATATGAAAAAATGATATAAGGCATTGGAAAATTTTGCTAAACTTTATATTATCTATAATTAGTATGTGATTTGTACTGGTTAATTTTTTTATAATTTTCATATATATAGGGTAATTTTTATTAGTTATTATGAGAATATATTTTACAGCAGGAGATGATTTTTTTTTGTTAATTATTATTATTTATATTTTAAAATTATGACTTAAGATCCAGAAAAAATTTATGGTGTTTTATATGATCTGTGATAGTTGATAATTTTTACTAGTTAATATTTTTATAATTTGTGTATTTATATTCTAATGTTTATTAGTTATTACAAGAATAGATTTCACAATGAAAAAAATTATTTATTTTATATTTATTATTATGATTAATGCTGTGAAATTATGATATAGAATTTAGAAAAAAAATTGAACAAATTTATATAATTTGTGATGGTTTATGATTTTAAAAGAAGAACAAGAGGGATAAAAGAAAGTATCTTAAAATAAAATTTTCAATGTAGGTAAAAATTATATTTAGATATTTTTAAAGTATAAAATATTTTAGGATATAGGATATGATAGAAATAAAATTTTTTTTTATTATATGTTAATTATTACGAGGATATATTACCCTATTAATCAATATTGTTGGGATAATTTTAGAATAATATATGTCAAAATAAGTAACTATCAACTGAGGATATTTTGTAAAGATTCTATTTTTTAACAGTAAGATATATGGCTTTTTTTATTATAGATGTATTTTATATAAATTATGTAATTAATTTAATTAATTAATTTATTATACAGTAAATTTTTTATTATTTTATACCGTACGTATTATTTTCTTGTTATTTACTCTATTGTATTATTTTTTATATCCACCCATATTATTTATGATTTAAAACATCGACATCATTAATTAACATAAATATAATAAGTTATGTATTTTTAGCTTATTATAATATTTTAAATAGATTAAAGCTTTAATATGCATTTTATTGTTAAAAATAAAAAATATTATATTAAATGTAAGAAAAAATACTTAGTAATTAAATTAATTTTTATTTATATACATCTTATAATATTTTTGGTGATAATAAAATTCAATCACTATATTTAAAATTAAATATACATTAATTAAATTTTTTATTGATTATTATATTTGCTCCTTTCTATATATAGTCTTGTAAAGTATATTTATTTTAGTGTATTTTTTGCATAATTTTTTTTATTGATACAATAATATGTAACAATTTTTATTTAGAGATAAAAGTTATTAAAATATCTAACAAATTTTTCGTTCATGCAGAGGCTTTTTTTCTGTTTACCTTTTCTAATACTTACCGGTTAGTATATTTATAAATTTTGTGCTTATATTATAATTTTTATTAGTCATCATGAAAATATCTTTGATAGTGGTACAGAAATTTGTTTAAAATATTATGATGTAAATAATATGAGTTTTTAATTTTATATTGATTGTTATGGTCTAGGGTGTGAAAGTATAATTTAAGATGTGAAATCATAATTTATAAAAGATTCGTAAAAATTTATATGTACTGTGATAGGTAGTGGTATTAAAAGAAGAAAAAACGACATAAAATACTTTTTAAAATAAGTTTTAGGGCCTAGGTGAGAGTCATATTTGGAGAATTTTTTAATGTGAAATTTTAATATGGCATAAGAGAGGTAATAAAAATAAAATCTTAGGATGTGTAAATATAAGCAAAAGCTTTAAAAAATATTGGAGATGATTGAAAAAATGAATATTTTTCTATTTAAATAGTAGATATTATGAATGCATGATCAACCTACATATTCGAAAAAATTATACTATGCATAGGTTTATTCAAAAAGTGTGAAAATATATATTACACCACACTTCCAAGTGAACATTAGAAATTTATGAAGTATTAAAAATTACGAATGAGTGTAAAAATAGCATAAATATTTGTTGGAACAAAATGTCGGCCTGTTGAGGTGGGAATGGGTTTGGCTTGTGCGGTTAAATTATTACGTATTATTAAATAAATACATTGCAAAAATTATAATACTTTCTGTTTATTTCTACGGTTAATTTCAAATAGTAGTTCATTCATTCATAAGAATAGAAATTGTATATGGTAATATTTGTTAGTTGTGAGGGTATAGTGAATATTTTGCAGTTAAAAGTAACGAGATGAAGAAAAGTTTAATTGCTTTTATATATTCGAATGGTACAATGATTGAGGGATCGATGGGCGTAATGTACGATGGACCCCCCAAAGGCATTGAAATTAAGAGGATGCAGCACTATGGATGTTTTGTGCGAGAGAATTCATGCCCGACTGAAGCTTCGTCAAGATCAAGCCGTGGGGAAAATTATTTACCAATTTTCACAGCATCAAACAGAGGCGTAGTATATGGCGTACGAGTTGGACGACGATGAAGACGAATTGGACGACGATGAAGACTTGGCATGTGCCATAGCTAGCTATGAACAACATCCAACAATGACAGCAATGGAGTTGTACACGGAGGTGATCACATCCGAACTGCACGCTGCCAACCTGAGTTCATAAGAAAGAGTTCCAACTGCTAGATCACCTGTCGTTCCAACGGCTAATGTCAGTACTAGTTGCTCGATGGTGCGGGAAGGCCTTCCTTACATGGGTGGAATCGAGTTCCACATTTCTGATAGTTATACTCCTGTATTGGACTCGTCTGTTGCCGGTGTTTTCCTAAGAAATATATCACATACCATGATGGGTTCAACAAGTGTCTTGCCAATCGTAGAGGAAGAATCCACTGATCCTGTGTTCATGGATGCCCACCTTGAGTTTGGTTTTGAGGACGATGAGGTGTCTTGCAGTAGCGATGATGATCGTGACACCGATGACGAAGAACGAGCAACTACACATGGAGACAGTGCTGCAACCTGGCGAGGGAGGAGTGACAATGCTGCACAGACATCATGTGGTGTCCCTCAGACTGCTGTCTTCTCTCACATTGATTGGGATGCCATAAGGAATCCTAATGAATTTTTGGAAATAATGAAACCAAGTTATGATTATGACATGGATGACTTAAAGGTTGGACAGGAGTTTGATTGCAAGGAGGCATTAATTGCTGCAATCAAGCATTACCATATCAGAGGGCACCACAGTTATTACGTAGAGGAGTCGGATACTAGAAGATTGAGCGTGAAGTGTGATAATTACAAGGACGAATGCAGGTTCCGTCTCAGGGCGAGCACCCTGAAGAATTGTAACAGTTGGACAATAACTAGATTTTCAGGGCCTCACACATGTGTTAATGTCAGTTTGACACAGGATCACAAGTCTCTTGACTCCGAGTATATCAGTTCCTTGATACTGGAGATGGTTAAAGTGAAGCAAGATGTTCCAGTGTCGCTTATACAAGAGAGGGTGGAAGGCATGTACGGGTATAAAATTTCGTACAGA
The DNA here is from genome assembly GCA_020226215.1 of Sindora glabra. Lineage (NCBI taxonomy): Eukaryota > Viridiplantae > Streptophyta > Magnoliopsida > Fabales > Fabaceae > Sindora > Sindora glabra. The sequence goes on along the minus strand of CM035226.1, from coordinate 13,280,198 downwards.
AAAGTATGAAAGGCAAAACAAAAGGTAATTCTCAAGGTGTACGGTGATTGGGATAAATCGTACGAAATGCTGCCCAAATGGTTGGACATCTTAGGGTACTGTGACCAAGCTCTGTTCAAGTTGGAGTCAAGAGAATTTGTTACTGTTGACAACCGTGTTGATCCACAAAAACATATTTTCAACCGAGTTTTATGGGCATTCAAGCCGTGCATTGCCGCGTTTCCCTACTGCAAGCAATTCATACAAGTTGATGGAACGCACTTGTACGACAAGTATAGAGGTGTGCTACTGATTGCTGCGACCCAGGACGGTAACAAATGTCCCGTTCCTCTTGCCTTTGCCATTGATGTGGATGAGGTGACAGTGCAGAGATTCACCCGGGCGTACATTTTGCGTCTCATCGGTGGGACGGTATTTCCGGACCACTCCGGCACATATGTCCACCTCATGCACTTACCCTTGATCGGACACTTGCATGAGGTTGGGAGGTACAGTTGGGGATCTGCTTGCCTGGCCTATCTTTACAGAGAGCTCTGCAAGGCCACTGCTCCGGATTACAGGGAGATAGGAGGGTGTTGTCTACTGCTGCAGCTGTGGGCATGGGATAAATTTCCCACCATCACCCCCGTGATCACTGTCCCAGACATACCAGAGGGGGATGTAGGGATTGGCCCCCTAGCCCGCAGGTTAGAAATTTTCTCTACTTGCACTTGTAATTAAGTTGACTTTGAAGTTGTTTAACTTAGTTATTGTACTTGGTAGGTGGCACTTTCAGAAGACATTCCAGGATAGTCCGGCACACAGCCTTCCCTATTACAGATATGCGCTGGACCGTCTTCGACTCGACGAGGTATGTAGGGGATAATGCATATTTTTATTCCAGGGTTTTGTCCATTTCAGTGTGTCATTTAATTGATAAAATAAATATATAATTTCAGATCACCTGGATCCCGTACACTGAGGAGATGACCGCATCATTGCCTCAGTACTGCTTTCACGGAAGTGACATGTGGACAGCAGTGGTGCCGCTCATTCACTTCCAGATTGTCGAGTGGCACCAGCCGGATAGGGTTTTGCGGCAGTTCGAACTACGCCAGGCTATTCCTGAGCCACCGAAGCAGGTCGCGGAGGTCCATTGCCTTCACTTGTCCGCTCGGCATGATGAGGAGTGGCATATCCGCCATCAGCCATATATTACACAGTGGGATATCCGGCGAGACTTGTGCGCTATCGCCGAACCGACCGCACGACTAGTTCTAGGCCCACGATCCGATTACATGTCATGGTACAGACGGGTTACCAGACGATATATTACACCCGTTGGGGGAGCGCTAGACCTTGTGGTAATATTACATGCTAGTTTTCTGTATTTGATTTTCTTTAAATGCATTAGTATTGTAACTAACTTTAATGTTAATAATTTGCACAGGTAGATGAGGTGTCCACGCTACAGGACTACATTACACCTGAGGGGCAGGTTAGGTTCACCTTCGATACGCTTAGATCAGCGACGGAGTCCATCCTTCACGCCATTCAGGAGGTTGATCATGTGATTATTGACTCACATGCGGAGCCAGCACCCCATGCCCATCATATCCCAGATCCTGCAGAGGGTGACCATGACCAGCCTCGCTCTCATCGACGACGTCGCACTGCTCCACGACATACGTCACAGGCTGATGTTTCGTCCGCTTCGACAGTGCAGCAGATTCCACCATCGACTGCCCAGGAGACCATGATGACGATGCCTGATATTGCTGCTTCATCTCATATGTACCCTACTGCACCTGATGATCCTTCATCCTCCCTCTTGTTCCCGGCTGTACTATATGGTCCGCCACCATCCTAGGTGTACCCGTTTACTTCTGGTGTTCCATCCTCATTCCAGGCATTTCCACACATACCAGGAGTTTCATCTTCATTCCGTGCCTTTCCTTTCGGTGATGTTGGTCCATCACAGCCGTATCGTCGTGCACTTGATTTTCAGACTCAGGATCAGGGATCAGCACTTGCTGGCATGATGGCAGATGACTCAGAGCTTATAGATAGAGGTGGAGGTGGAGGTGGAGGCAGAGCGGGAGCCAGGGGCAGAGGTAAAGCGGGAGCTAGAGGTAGAGGAGACACACACATCGGGGATGTGACTCCCGAGCCTGCGCAGAGGGTCAGTAAATATGGCCGCCACATTACCGATCCTGGATGTGGGACTGGACATCACTTACGTAGATATTAGCTTTCTTTTCCATGTTTATTGTACATTTATATACATCTATCTTACTACTTTATTGCCAAACATCAACATTTAGGATGATTTTAATTATTACGACATTTTTATTTGCTTGCGTAGGTACTTATATCTTTAATAATAAACTTTAAAATCATTACAATATTTAATTTTTTTTTTAAAAATGATGATGATGACATCTCCGAAATATAATAACTAACATTATTAATTTTTTACTTTCACAACTCTTATAATTATCTACTCTTTTATTTATTTATTGTGTTAAAATAAATAAACCCCATTAAAATAAATTATTAAATTTTTTCTTCATAATATAAAATATATATTTTTTAAATTAATTTTTTCTCTCATTTTTTATTTTAATATCATTAGTGAAGAAAGGAATAAATAGTTATAATAAATATTAAAAAATTAATAATATTAATTATAATATTTGAAGGATAAATAATCATCATTCTTGTAAATGACACTAAATGTTGTGTTTAAGAATAAAAATACATAGCACCATTATCAATGTAGATGGGGATGCTGGCCATATACAATACCAAAATTCAAGTCTTCTGGATTCACAATAGACACGGTCAACGGCTAATTAACTTAGAAATGAGGAGCGAGCTGCTGTAGGCAAAAGGTGCTATATCGCCTGGCGTCTCACCCCTTGCGCGCCAACGACGCCATTCCAACTAGCATCCCTTCCCTTGAGCGCGATACCATTTCGTCTGGCGTCCGTTTCCTTGAGCACCAACGACGCCATTTCATCTTGCGTCTCTCCACCGTTGTCCGTAACTTCTGTGCGTATTTTGAAAAAATGATTCGAACGAACGATAAAACGAGTAAAAGTTTCTTAACAGATAGTTAATCGATATTTCTGCCTCTCATTGCTAAAATATTTTACCATTGTCACGAAATAAAAAAGAATTAATTCATGTTACAATTTTAGTTTTATTACGAAATTAAAAGATTATTGCAACTAAATAACCACATTTTTTTTAATTTTCAACTATCTTCAACCTCTTCACTTCATATTTACTTTGTTACAAAATAAAAATAATTTTATTGAAATAAATACAAAGCAGCAAGAATATTATGGGAATAAATATAAAATAAAAAATATATATTTATTTCATTATATTTCTTTTCATTTTTAACATTCTTCAACTTCGTATATAAAGAATATTATTGAATAATTCAATAAATTTGCTTATGTGTAATAACGTATTAAATAATTACTTGTAATAATATAATTTTGAATATTGGAAGTTTATAATTCTGAAAATTGATAAATATTAAGTGTCATTGGATCAAATTTTGAGAGACATTCACACTATTTAAGTAATTATTCTTTATTGATATTATATTTTTTTAATAAATTTTAATTATTTACTAAATATTTATTATTTTTATTATTTATATTATTATCATTAACTACTTTCTTATTTAATTCTTATAGTAAATTTATGTATTAAATATCAAAGTGGAGTTAACATATCTTTTTATGAGATCAAATATAATTATGAAATGAGTAATTTATTTTTAGTCACAATCATATATTATTTATTTATAAAAAATTTTTTTGAATTGATATCAAAATTAATTATTTTTTAAGGAAAAACAAGAAAAAAAAGGAATAAGCAAAGAGGAATTATTTTTTAAGGAAAAACAAGAAAAAAAAAAGGAATACAGAGGGCGAGGGCGCCATTCAAAGTGGCGCCCTCAAAGGCACTAAAGGCGCCATCCTGGGTGGCGCCTCCCACCCCGCGAGCGCCAACCCACTTGGCGCCTTGCGTATTTTGATAATATGTTTCTAAACTACGGTAAAACGAAAATAAGTTTATGAAAAAATGGTAAAACGGTACTTTATCCTCTTGCGTAATGGCTAATGGATATGACAACTCAAATTTAATTTACTTGTAATCATTTATCTGAAATATTAAACACTTTTGGGCTCAAATTTATATGAATATAGTACTGTTGCACAAACAAAACTATATGCAATGTATAAAATACTTATATAATTCGTGCAAAAATAATTTTTCATGTCGTCACATGATTTGAATTAATTTGATAAAACCAAATTGACTAATAATATATTACTATAAAAATGTATAAATAAAATTTAATAAATTTATGAACGTGACCTAAAATACCAAATGTTAGAAAAACTTTCAAGAAATACACACGTGAATCTTTGATATGTCATAATTCATGAAATACATTGAAAATTTATTGAAAATTTTATCAATATTAGTTCTTCAAGTTCTTGTATCAATTTGATTTTAGAAATTTTAAGCTCAAGAAAAAATTTCAATCCCTTACAAGGATGAAATTGATACAAATTTTATTTCAAGAATTAAATTAATATAAATTGAAAACTTGAAGGACTAAAATAGGGTTAATCTTGTCATAAACTATAAAACAATTACATAAATTGAGAAGATATATACTTTGAGCCATATTTTATAATTTTATTCATTTTTATATATCATTGCATCAACAAATATAATGAGCAACTATATATACTAATATTACATAAAGAAAATAAAGAAAAAAGGAAATAGACTATGCATCGTCAATTGTTAATTCTTGATGCCATCATTAAAAATGAAAAAAAATCATGAATCCATGAGGGAACTATCTACACGCTCCAAACAAGTGTTAAAGTATAATAGAGAGAACTCAGACCTTCCGCAAAGCTTAGAAGCACACAATGAAAAAATAAAGGTTAGAACATAATTAGCACCTTAATCTTTCCACTTCTTACTCTTTTAGTTATTTTAATCCAGATTAACCATGGCACGGTAACCGAAGAAAAAGATTGAGAGTCCTATTTATAAAATTTCAAATGATTCTATCTATTAAAGAGTTATATCTTTTCAACTTCCCTCATTAAATTAAAAAAAATTATTCTATTATTTTAAGTGACTTTTCAAGTGAAAAAATTTCTAATTTTTTTACAAAGAAAATATGAAAACTACTCGCTAATTTTAGTTAATAAATATCAATCTACCTGAGTTGTAGGTGATGATTATTTAATAAATAAATGAATAATTTGATATATTTAATAGGTAGTTATTAATAGCATTTAATCATATGCCTAATAGGATTTAATCACATAATTAATATGATTTAACTCAAGGATTCAATCCCATAATTAATAAAATTTAATAATATACTTAATAGAATTTAACCCCACTTTTAATAGATTTTAACATCATAATAATGTTTAATCATATATTTAATAGAATTTTTTTTAAAGAATCCTAGTAGCCTAAGTCTAAAAAGATGCGTACTTAATAGAATTTAACGTAATACTTAATAAGATTTAATAATATATTTAATGGGATTTAATCCTATATTTTATAAAATTTAATCCCACGCTTAATAAAATTTAATTTCATACTTAATATGTAATAATTATAATTATAATTATATTATAATAATTAATAAAAATTATTTAATTCCAATTATATCGTAGTGGCCACAATGCCGCTGATACAAGTACTTAGTTTTAAAATGTGCAATCTAACAAAGAAGGGGGGAAAACATTTACAGCCTGACAATGGAGATGTCTTTTAATTTGTGACAGAAATATAGGAGGTGTCTGCTCGAAAAAGATTCTTCCCAACCCAACTGATCACCCTCTCTTTTTCAATTACTAATTACTAATCAATAATAATAATAATAATAATAATTTATAAAATCAGCTCTTACGTTACATTACAACTCTCTCTATACAGATCATCTCCTTACTCACTCACTCACTCAAACTCAAGCCGTCTGTATCTTTGCTTCCTTTCTAATATCACAGTTAATTTTTCTCTCTTCATTCCTCTTTGCTTTTTCCAAATGGCCAGTGTCGAGGAGGTATTTCCTTAACTATATTACTTTATTATAATATAATATAATCTCTGTAGTTTAAACGTTGAATCCATCACCAGATATGCACAAGCAGTTGGTGGAAACCATCACTAATACCTACCGTCTTGTGGATTACTAGTTTCTACTTCTATTTCATTTTTGTCTTTCCATTATTCTTTTAATCTCATACGATGCGCTTGTTAAAATTTTTACGTGGTTTATCATTAATCGTAGGTTTTTTTCTTTATTAAATTAGATGAACAATAAACCAAGAAAATTTTATTTTCTAAAGTTTAATTATTAAAAATAATTTATTACTTAAGTTTATAAATACTTAATATTAACAATTAAAAGATAGGTCTATATCTTTTCTGATCCATAATAAGAGAGGCTAATAAAGTTTTATTTATATTAGTTAGATCCTTTCTCCACTATTAACTTAATTCAATCATTAACTTATCTTATTAAAAGTTGCATACTTTAAGAGAATGAAAGAAAGATCTATATCTGTAATATTCATCTAAATACTACCTTATTTAAAAGAATTAAACCTAGATAAAAGTATACTTTCACATTAATTTTATTTTCATAATATCCTAAATTCTAAATAAATTTTAATTTAAAGAGCTACGTTGTATGGATTTAGGATCCAGTTTTATTTTTATTTATTTATTTATTTTAGCATAAGGTATATGCTATTCTCCCGTGTAAGTATCACTTTTCCTACTCAATTTTGACGATCTTAAAATTTACGTTGGCTCTTCGCTTATATCCATCCTTTTGTAAAACAACTTCCTTTAAATCTGCAATATTTTATCGTGCTGAAGTGGGGGATATAATTTTTTAATCAATTTGGAATTATTATTTGTTTCCCTCTCTTTTATTGCACGACTTATCAAATTTGTTTGTGGAAATCTCACCTGATTTCGAACTATCTGTGTAGAACATAGATCTATTTGAGTAACATTACCATTCCTAATGTTTGATTTCATTGGATAATGTAGAATTTTTTTTATATTATTCTATGATAAATTTGGATTTGAATATTTTTTTATATTTAGATTCATCAATTATCACCTCTATTTTATCATAATCACTCTATCTTAATTTGTGATTCTTATGGGATTTGTTATGTATAATTTATCTATTAATAATATAGAATGAATTAGATGAATCAAGTCCTATAAATATATATATTGACTTTTTTATTTCTTTGTTTCGATGCATTAATTGTTATTAAAAATTATATTTTGGATCGATTTTTGTTGTTTTTGGTTGAGGTGAGTTATGATACTTGAATCTAATCATCCTCCAGTGAATTCTCCATCCAAAGTTAAAAATTACACTAAAGAAGCTTGATTCATACTTAAATGGTAGAAAATTGAAAGGAAATAGGAGGTAATATATTAAAATTACTCTTTTTCCTCTTTTTTTTTATTAATTCATTATTTCCTATATTAAATATGAGTTACCTATTTTGGAAATAATACAAGTTTTTTAGCTAGTTAAGATGTGTAAAATTCAACCTTTGAGGTTTAGAACTTATGATATATATATGAATATCTAAATTATTCAAAATAATTATTTAAATATTTTATATAAAATGAAGCTTCAAAATTACAAATTTTAATGCAATTTAGGGCTCTTATGATCAACATAGGTACAATTTATATAGCATCATATTATGAAATGATTACATTTTGCTTATTATTAATTTTAAAAATTATTTGAATGATAGTTCTAGGCATTTTTTAATTATTATGCTAAATTTTTATTTAGGAGACTTTTAAATTGATTTTGAATAATTATCACTAAAGTGATAGTATTAATTTATAAGATCCTCGAGTTATTAATATTTATAGGATTAATTTTTAATTATTTAATACAATTACCTGCCTAAAGGAAGTAATTATATATTTTAATTAGAAATTAGCTTATTAAAATATTTTTAGACACATTTTATTATTGAAAATTTATTTGCCTAAAGTAAATAAATTGTCAATATTAAAGTATTATTCTCATTGTCTTTAATGATAGGAGAAACTTTATATATTATATTTTTTATTCAAAGAGGAAAGAATATAGTAATTTTTTTGTATACTCCTAAATATTCTTATTATCTATGTGCCCATAAACTACTATATTGCATTTTTAATATTGTGCATAATATTTTTTTACTTTATTAATTTATTTTTATTATTAAAATTATTTTAGATAATTACTATTTTAGAGAGAATTTTATAAGTGAAAATAAAATAAAAATTATTATATTTTTAATAGTTATTTGTTAAGATTCTTATTTTCTATTTTTGAAATTTAATGTTAAGATAATTATTATATGGGGCATGAGCATAAAATGAAGAAAATATGATACCTTAAGTATCTTGTTTGATAATAATTTACTATCAGTTAATTTGATAGATTATTGATTTCTGTTTTATCCTTATCATGACAAGGTGATAAAATTTTATAAAAAAAAAAAAATTCTTGTTTAAAATAATTTTAATGATGTAGCATTGACAATTAAGTAATATTTTCTTTTATTAAAGTAAAAATAAATATTTTGAAATTGTATTATAATGCAATATTATCTTAATGATTAATATTGATGGACATTATTTAGCATTCCTTAATAAACTAATCATATTATTATTATGTTTAATAACTTAATTTTGTAATTTTGGGCATAATTTTAATATTTCAATACATTTAAGAAACTTATGAGTTGATTTGAATAATTATTACTAAAGTAAAATTATTTCATATTGATTCATAAGTCTTCGAGTTATTAATAAATATTTATGGGGTTGATTTTCAATTATTTCACATACTTATTTACCTAAAAGGAGTAAGTGTGTGTTATAATTAAAAATAAATTTAATAAAATAATTTTTAATTATTTCATCTAATGACCTACTTATAGGAAGTTGATATATGTTGTAATAAAAAAATTAGTTTAGTGAAATAATTTTATTTTTAAATTTATTTTATTATTTTATCTACCCAAAATGGATAAATTTACAATAATAATATATTATCTTAATTAACTTTAATTTTAGAAGATTTTATGTATTACATTCTTTACCTAAAAGAGAAATTGTAGAGATATTTATACACTCCTAAGCATGATTATTTTATCCGAAACTAACATATTGCATTTCAACTTTTTTTTACATAAACTCTTTTGTTGTAAATATATGTTATTTAACACCTAGTATTTGTGAAATTTTTTTATATCATTTTCACACATGATGTTTATATTTATAAATATTTTTATTTTACCATGAGTTTTACATGGATCAAGTAAGCTACATTATTAAATTATGTTAATATTATTTTGAATATTTTTATTTTTATTTTTAAAAAAATTAATTTATGTTTCTAAAAGAAACATATTAAAGGGATTTAGTTAGAATTATAAATTTATTTCCATATCAATTTTAATTTAATAATAACTTTAATTTTTAAAATAAATATATATTTTAATCTTCATTATTTTTTTTGAATTGCACAAATTTAAAATATATTTATGTAAAAATTTATTATTTATTATAGATAATTATCATCAAAGTGAGATTATTCATATTGATCATAAAGTTTTTAAGTTATATCATATTGAATTAATTTATAATTATTGTATGCAATTGCTTGCTTAAAGGAAATTGTTACATATTTTAATCAAGGATGTTTTATGAAGCATGTAAATTTCTAGAGTTACTTTAATTTTAAAAATATGTTTACACAAAAAGGACATATTTTCAATGTTAAGGTATTTTTTTGGTTGGTTTTATGATTAGGAAGGTCTTTTACATGATATATTTTCTACCTAAAAGAAAGATTATAGTAATGTACATTAATCCTATAACCATGAACTGAGAGTTACATTCTTACTTTCAATATTATTTTTCTTGCTTTTTATGGTAAAATTGCTATCTCTTTGATTAATTATTTTCTTTCAAGCATAATCAAAACATGTTATTTTACTTTAGTTATAAGGGTAAACTAGTGTAGAAAGTTTGTTGATCCAAAAAAGATAGTGTTTCAAATATCCTATTATTTTCTATATAATTGAGTTAATATATACTAAAAGAAAATTTAATACATACTATACATTTTTCATAAAGGAAAATTTATAGTTATATATTGATAACTCTTATGTAGAACTTATTAATGTATACAAAATTTTGTTTTATTTATTATATGCTATTGCATAATTTGTGCAACTAAATTTAGCTTCTTTATATTTTAAAGATTTATTAGATGAATTAATTTTGAGAATGACACATATTGTTGTGTAACTTTAGTTACATGATGATAAATTGAATTTTATATTGTCTATAGCCTTATGGCGCATAAGTTATCAAATATAATTTTTTCTTTTCCTTCTTTGCGTAGAATTATATATAAATTTCTTTAAAAAAATTATATTTTATAAATAAATTATTAATCAATTAATGCAAATAATTATATTTTAAAATAGTATATAATTTTTTAAGAATTGCACTGAATCTTCACATCAGTAAGATTTTGATTTAATGTTATGAAATCTTATTTGTATTACAACATGTGATATTGATGTTAAAAAGCTTATTTGATGATATTTAAAATTGATTTACTTTAAAAAATGTATTTAAATATTAAAATTTATTTATATAGCTTAGTTTGTAATAATTTATATATTATTACATACATTTATTTGCCATAAAATATGTATAATAAAGAAGTAAAAATATCATTGAATCCTCTTTTATGTACATAATATTTGAAGTAATTTTTATCGAGCATATTTTTATTAATAGTAATGAATTTGATATGTAAGTTATTGTGTATTTCTTTGAGCATAGTATAAAGTAACTTATAAATTTTTTAATATATGCATTGTGAATCTATTTTTAAAAAATTTTTATGAGATGTATTTTTTTGTTAATAGTGTATGTTGCTATTGGGAGAATTTTCTAAATGTTTTAAGTCAAATTTAATTTTTTTATTCATACCTTATTCAAGTAATCTCTAGAAATATACTTTGAAAAATTCTCTTATTACATTAATTTGGTATAGTATCTAATTTTGATAGTCATACAAACTACTTTCTTGAAACACCAAAGTTAATTATATAATTGATTTCTATTGTTAATGATTTAAAAAATCATAATTTTACATGCTACTAAAATATGTATGTGAAATTTAAACATTTTTCTCCTAAACCAAGATTCTTATGTTTATAAGATATTTAATAACTTATTGAGATATAAGTGTTCAATTTTATTTTTCTTATAATATGCTTGGTTAATGGGAGTTCTATATTATATAGAACATTTAATCTCAATTGATAATTATAATAAGTTTATTCGTATATAAAATGCATATGTCATGTATATTATTATACAATTTATTAATTTTTATCATATTTGCTCTTGGTCATATTAGCACCTTATTGTGCATTTATATGTGTAATTTATGGATTCTTTATCAATACATGTATCTCTATATTGTGAAATGTATCAATTATTATAATTATAAAGATTAAGACTTGGTGACAATCATCATCTCCTGAGCTTGTATATATGGTTTATATACACACCGTATTGGAATGATGAAAATTACCTTGAAAAGGTTAGGTATTAGATTTAATATGTTATTTATTAATTAGTTCTTGATATATATCTTTATCTCTCAATTGATATCATTTTTAAACTTTGAGACATTCTAACAATAAATTTATTAAGGTTAAGATTTAGTGTCAATTATTAATTCCTAAATTATATATTTATTTCTTGGTTGATATCATTTTAAAACTTAGAGATGTTTTGACTAAGAGATTTATAAGGATTAAAACTCAATGTTAATTGCTAGTGCTTGTATTTGATATTTGTCTTTTAATTAATACTATTTTGGAATTTTGATACAATTAAATTTATTATTACTAAAAGATTTCTCTATCTTATTATTAAGTTTGTTATAGAGAAATCATTAAGGATTGACTAGAAAAATAATATATTTGTTAGATCATACACTTGATGCCATTTTTCTTATTACACTTTCATATTAATGACTCATATTTAAATAGTTGATGATATATGTAATCATGAAAGGTCTTGCGTTGATAAAAATGCAACTACCGCCATGATTCAATATTATTGCTTGCTTAAGTGTGAGTCACGTTTTAAGTATCATCTCTTGAACGGTATGTTTTCAAAATTGTGGCCACATATTTTAAATTTTATATTCAACTTGAGAGTCATTTTCATATAAAATATTTTATAAAATAAACTCTTTATAATTAATATTGCCCAAGTGTAAGGGTGCAAATGAGTCGAGCCAAGCCAAATATCTACATGTTTAAGCTTGAACTTGGTAACACTCGAGCTCGAGCGCTCGATTCAAATACGAGCTTAATCGAATTTATATGAACTTAAATGAGCTTTACATTCCTTATTTCAAATTTCTAATTGAACCTAAATATTTAAATTTGAACTCGAGTTTGAGTGATATTCGAGTGTAAATGAGGCTAAATGAGCTTAAATGAATCTAAACGAGCCTATAACAGTTTAATATATTTATATTATATATAATATAAAAAATAAAATGAGCCTAAACGAGCTTGTAATAATTTAATATATTTATATTATATATAATTAAAAAATAAAAAAAATATTTTATACTAAACTCGTTTAGGCTCGCAAGCAACTCGAGCTGAATAATAAAAAGTTCAAGCTCGGCTCGAATAATAAATGAGTTCGGCTCGTTTATGCTGAACTCGTTAAAATTCGAACTCGAATTAAATTTTTTACGAATCGATTCTGAGCTGCTCATAAATAGTTCAACTCATTTGCACCTTTACCTAAGTGAAAGTATATTAGAATTTTTATATTGACCACTATTAATTATAAGTACTTTATTTTTTGATAAAATCAGTTGAATAATGATCTAAGAGAATTTTATTTTCTAAAGTTCAATTATTAAAAATTTCATATAAAATGTCTTATAAAATAAACTCTTTACGATTAATATTGCCCAAGTAGGTGAATGTTAGAAGTTTTATATGAGTTACTATTAATTATAAGTATTTTATTTCTTTAATAAAAATAGTTGAATAATAATTCAAGGGATTTTTATTTTCTAAAATTCAATTATTAAAATAATTTATTACTTAAATTTATAGATATTTGATTTTAGATTAATATATTTAGCGGTTAAAATATAAGCTTATATCTTTTTTAGCTTATAATAGAAAGGCCTGATAGTATTTTATTTATATTAATTAGGTTCCCTCTTTACTTCTAACCTAATTTAGTCGTTAATTTATCCCATTGAAAGTTGCACGATCTAAGAAGGAGAGAAAGATTCATATTTGTAGTATTCATCTAAATAATATCTTATTTAGGAGAATTAAATCTACAGTAAAAATATGCTATGCTTCTAGTTAATTTTATTTTTATAGTGCCTTTAATTTTATACAAGTTTTAATTTAAAATTTTCAAGGCCATCTTCAATCAATAAAGTCTCCTGCAATCACATAATCTAATCGCGAGGATCCAATAACTGAACCATCGTTGTTCGATCAGATGCATGTGATATTTTTCTTTTAATTATTCATCTTCCTTATCCTTTTCTTCTCTTGCCATTGTATGAATATAATATATATATATATATATATATATATGATCAGCCAATTTTGCATCATTCTGTACTCGCCCTGCAAATCGATCATATTGCTCAAATGGTTCAATTCACGGTCATTACTTGTTTTGTAGCCTTTGATCGCATGAATAAAAGGCAGCAGTGCTGAATACAGTTCTATTACGATCTTCATTTTTGTGGATATTTCATTTTAAGTTCCATTTAAAACATTCAGATCATGGATCAGCGTCTTGTTTCTGCTAATCAGATTATACCCTCAAGCTTGTTTAGTGTTGGAGAAAAAATTAACAAGCTAATCCTTGCACTCTTAACGGGGAAGAAATTTAAATTGACTCTGATTCAACATTTTTCTAGAGCTGACTGCACAATTATGCTAGTCTTCGTTATATCATATATACCTCCCCCATGAAGTTACTACTATTTTAATGTTCTCTGAAAAATAGATTGTCTCAAGAATTATATCATATATACCTCCCCCATTATATCATATATAGATTGTCTCAAGAATTCTTCATTACATGAAGAAATATGGCCATACCTCCAGAGACAGCAACTGAACAGCCTAAAGAAGAAACAACAACCGAATGATCAACAGAGGAGGTAACTGCACCAACCGCAGAGCCAGGGACCGAAGCCCCAGCCAAAACCAAGGAAGAGGAGGTTACTGAGGTGAAAGAGGAGGTCAAAAGAGAAGAGCCTGCAACAGCAGAAGAAAAGGCAGAGAAAGAAGAGACAGCCCCGGAGGAGCCGAAGAAAGAAGATTCTGAAGTAGCTGCGGAGGAAGAAAAGCCATCGGGGGAGAAGAAAGAAGCAGAAGCAGCAGAGGAAGCCAAAGCTTTAGAAGAAGTTCCTCTTGAGAAGACCGATGCTTAACTGCTTAAGTAGGCCTATCTATGAATATGAAGGAAGGTTTTGAGATTAAAGGGTTTATTTGTAAGAATTTTTTAATTTTTAGGGTTTCATGTATGATAATTAGAACACCATGAATATGAAATTAGTATTTACTTACCTGATGAATTTACGGTCATAATCGAATTCAGCGAAAGCTAATAAATTCTCTTTTAACTAGATCTTCTTCTTCGTTCTTCTCTTTGGTGGCGACTCTAAATGGATAGAAACTGTGTGTATAAAAAGTGAAGAGGGAACCTAACCTTAATCCTTATTTATAACCTTAGCAATCCTCTCCATAAAAGGATTATTGAGTTTTTGGGTCTACACAACCGCCAAATCACACTAAATTATGTAGATGTGCTAAGCACATATCTTTAAGATCACAATTTTAAATGAGCTTTATACATGTCTCACAATTGGGATAAATTTTAATTAATCAGTTTTATTAAATTAAAAATTACTAATTAATAGCAGCTCACTTTATGAAAAATTTGAACATTATTATGATGGGGGATTACTTTTTTCACTTGTTTGCATCAAGTCTACTACCCTTGACATCTCTCAAAGTTGATCATGAGCTTTCAGTACTATGGTGAATTGAGGCAAGTGAACTTGGATGATGGGGTATACCACGTGGAGGATATTAAACTGTCATGTGTTATATATAAAGTAAACCCTATTAAACAAGAACCCAGGGAGACCAATTGTAGAATGCCTCAAAAAATGTATTATCCAAGAGTTAGTCATCCTGATTTAATCTTAGAAGAAAAACTCAAGATTATTCAGAATTCTTACAACAGGAATAACATCTATGAATGGAATATAAATGGTAAGTCTGAATATGAAATCATAAATACCCTTCAACAAATGGTGATGGTCAGTACAGCCTACCAATCAAACCATAACTGTGATGATACCATAGTCTACCACTACCTAGAGGTAGGATTTATTGGACAATTGAAAGGATGGTGGGATGATCATCTAACAGAAATAGAAAAAACCCAAATTTTAGAAGCCATCAAACGTGACATGAATGGACAAATACTTTTAGGACCTGATAATAGACCAATTCCTGATGCAGTAAATACCCTGATTTATACCATAGGCAGACATTTCTTAGGTGACTAACCTTTTGAAAAGATAAATCAGCAGAACTCCTTTCCAACCTTAAGTGTAAAGATCTATCTGGGTTTAGATAGTATAAGGACATGTTCTTTACCCGAGTCTTTACCAGATCAGACATCAACCAACCTTTTTGGAAAGAAAAATTTCTTGCTGGACTTCCTATAACCTTAGGAGATAAAGTTCGAGAAAAAATTAGAAGCCGTCATGGTGACCAAATCCCTTATGATCAGCTTACTTATAGAGAATTAGTAAGCTATGTTCAAAAGGTAGCTTTCAAAATCTGTCAGGATGATAAAATCCAAAGACAACTTGCTAGGGAAAAAGCCCAAAACAGAAAAGAGTTAGGACCTTTTGTGAGCAGTTTAGGTTACCTTGTACTAAATCTTTTAAACCAAAACATAAAAGAAGAGCTAGGCAATAAATAATTCAACCAAAGCCTCAGCCTCAGCCTCAGCCCAGGCCTACACGTCCTTTAGACAAAATCAACAGGAGGAAATCCAAACCTAGATATGCTCCACCTCCTTATCAACCTCAAGATATCAGGCCTGTGTGTTATAAGTGTGGTAAACCTGGACACATTGCCAGATATTGTAGATTGAGGAGAAGGATAGAGCAACTAAATTTGGAAGAATCCATTTTGAACCAAATTACTAATCTTCTTGCCAAGGAATCCTCACAATCTGAGCAAGATTCGAGAGGAGATGAAGAAAATCAAGTACAACAAATGTCCCATCTCCCTAATGATGACAAAATATCCTCAGAGGACTTGCCCTCTGAGTTGGAGGTAAATATGCTCAATACGGAGCAAAACTTACTTTTTGATATCATTAGTGACTATCCTGACAATGATAAGAAGTAAGAGTATCTCCAAAAACTTAAACAAAATTTGGATAAACCTTTATCCTCAAAAGGTTTTCTTCAACCAATCCATTATAATTTCAAAGATGTTTTAGATAGATTTAAGTCAAAACAAAGCAAACCTGTTACATTACAAGACTTGCAGTCTGAAATAAATCTACTTAAAATAGAAGTTAGAGAGCTCAAATCAATTCAAAAGCTCTAAGGAGAAATTATTACTAAACTTTAGATATCTATAATATCTCCAAAAGGAAAAGAAAATATTAATGGGGATGGAGAAGAAGAGGAAAATGATTTCATAGGATCTATTTCCAGAATTTCAGTTCCTAAATATTATATTTTGGTTAAACTTATTAAAAAAGATTGAAATTTAGAAATAGTTGCCTTATTTGATACTGGGGCAGATATCAATTGTATTCAAGAAGGCTTAGTCCTAACGAATTTTTTTGAAAAAACTAAAGCCAAAATCAGGTCTGCTAACGGTTCTCTTCTTGAAATCAATTTCAAATTATCTGATGTTCAAATAATAAATTCTTCCTATTAAACAAATTAAGAATTTTTACTCGTAAAAAATTTATCTAGTAAAATCATTTTGGGTAATCTATTTATTCAAGCCTTGATTTCTTACAAGGTAACAAATAAAGAGATTACAACCAAAGTTCTTAGAGAAAAAATCACTTTCCAATTTGTCAAAAAATCTCAAAAGATTAACTTGATAGACTGTAAAGAAGCTCAAATTAATTATCTTGTTGAAGAAATTTCATTCAAGAGGATTGAACAGCATTTGCAAAACCCAACTGTTTAATCAAAAATCAAATCTTTAGAAAAAAGGATAGTCAGTAATGTTTGCGCCGATTTACCAAATGCTTTTTGGAATAGGAAGCAGCATATGGTAGACTTACCATATGAAAAGAATTTTCCTGAAAGAAAAATTCCTACAAAGGCAAGACCTATCCAAATGAATCATGAACTTTTGGATTATTGCAAAAAAGAAATAGATGATCTCTTGAAGAAAGGGATTATTAAGAAATCGAAAAGTCCTTAGTCTTGTGCAACATTCTATGTAAATAAAAATGCTGAAATAGAATGAGGCATACCTAGGCTTGTCATCAATTACAAGCCTCTCAACACTGAACTTCAATGGATCCGGTGTCCTATCCCAAATAAAAAAGATTTATTAAATCAACTTTATTCGGCAAAAATCTTTTCAAAATTTGATATGAAATCTGGATTCTGGCATATTCAAATAAAACTTGAGGATAGATATAAAACAACATTTACGATACCATTTGATCAATATGAATGGAACATAATGCCGTTTGGTTTGAAAAATGCTCCCTCAGAATTTTAAAAAATTATGAATGATATTTATAATCCATTCTCCAATTTTATCATTATTTATATTGATAATGTTCTGGTTTTCTCAGAAAGTATTGATCAACATTTTAAACATCTCAATATATTCCTTGATATAACCCAAAGAAATGATTTAGCTGTTTCTAAAACTAAATATTCCTTATTTCAAATAAAGATTCGATTTCTTGGTCATCATATTTATCAGGGAACTATAACTCCAATTGAAAGATCAATTGAATTTGCTGATAAATTTTCTGATCAGTTAATTGAAAAAACTTAATTACAAAAGTTTTTAGGTTATTTAAATTATGTTTCAGATTTCTTCCTAATTCTTTCAAATCTTATTAAACTTTTACATGATCGTCTTAAAAAAAGTCCTCCCCCATGGTCTAACATGCATACTAAAATAGTCAGTCAAGTCAAAGCTCAAGTTAAGAGTCTTCCATGTCTGCATATTTCAAATCCTACTGTATTCAAAATTGTTGAAACTGATGCATCTGATTTAGGATATGGTGGAATCCTAAAACAAATTTTAAATGGCAAAGAGCATATAGTTGCATTTGAATCAAAACATTGGAGTCCTGCATGACAAAACTATTTCAACTCCTAAAAAGAAATTCTAGCAATTATTTTGTGTGTTAAAAAATTTCAATCTAAACTTTTGAATAAAAAATTTATTATTTGAGTTGATTGGAGCTCAGCTAAATCTATTCTCCAAAAGGATGTTCAAAATAAATTTTTGCCAAATGGCAAGGTATTTTAAGTGTATTTGATTTTGAAATAGAGCACTTACAAGGATCTTCAAATTCTCTTCCTGATTTTCTCACCAGAGAATTTTTACAGGAAACAAGTCAGCAAAAATGAGGAAGTCCAAAAATATAAACCCTCTTGATCCAAATAAGAAAAAATCAACTACAGAGGAAAAGGCCAAACAAGTTGCCACCTCTTTCAAATCTAAACCCAAATCCTCATCATCTAGGCAACTCAAAGATGATAATTTTCAAATAAAAGTCCTATAAGCATTGGCGTCCTCACTTTAAAAACCCCTCCAAATAGCAAAGAAATCTTAGGTCGATATAGCCGAAGAAGACCAGAAAGCTCAGGAACTCATCCTTAGCCAATCTAACATTCTTCAGGCTATAGCCAATTAAAAGAACCAGATAACAAAAGCAGGAACTTCATCCAAATCCATAGTTCCGGCTGATCCCAAAACAATCACCTTGACCACCAAATATGTTAAGAAACCAAATCACTAAAATTTATTATATATAGAACCCAAATATTGGGCCAGTAATCCTTTAGACCTCATTCCTAAGGTCTTTCCCAAAGACTGGGATTTTGTCCTAAAATCTTTTCTCCATACCAGAGACTTCTATCAACATATTTTGGAAGACTTTGGCTCAGTCTATATTGAGCATCACAGGAGTAAAGAAAATTCAAATTTGATAACTCATTCAAGTTTTAAAATCCAAAACATTATTACTTCAAATGAATAGGGCCTAGAACCATTCAAAATGAAGAAATTTGAAAAACTTTTTAATACAAATCTTATAGGATATTCATACTGGGACTATCAAGAAGTCTGAATGAATACATTATATTTTCAAAACAAAAATTTTAAACATTCTTGGCTCATTTTCTTCATTCATAATGCCAAGTATTAAATTCCCAGTTAGTTCCTAAGATGGTGAAACATTTTCGGATCAATTGAAGAAATTTTATCCAAAAATATTAAGAAAGGTTGGGAAACATTTCGTGATCATTTTGATTATGATAATCATGGGAAGTTTCTTGTCTTCTTACAATTTTTCCTTAGAATAGGCCTTCTATGGTGTGATTTCTGAGAATACCAATTTACCCAAAATCCTGAAGGAAATTACCCAATCCTCCAAAGGTAAGGGTCCGTCAAATGGTGGATAAAATTTAAATATTTTTATATGACAAAAGAACCATAAATAATTAAATGGTTCAAGAAGCATCCTATGTTCAATAAGAATCCCAGGAAAGGAATCAGTTCCTACAAACCAAATCTCAGTTCATGGCTGCACTTGCTTCAGCTTCAAATCCAGAAGAATGATCTTCCAAAATTGAAGACATTTGACTAATGATGAAACCTAAAACTGAAGCAGAGTCCCAAGCTTCAAATAATTCTCCCGCAAAGTCTAAAGATTCTGAAGACTATGCACAACCAAATGAGGATGATTGTTTGGAATTGACTTTGACGAAGTTAATTCTGAAGACTTAGTCTGAGCCATCAGACATGGAGATCTGATTGTAACCCTTAGATGCAAATACCAAGCCAATTTCATACTGTCGGCACCAGAAGACAAGTTCAAAATAGTTGGTGGAGACAGCATAATTGGTTTACTGATAAATTTTTCAGGTTTAAGTCATTTCTTTTCTTTTGGTGACTAAAGTTGATGTCTTACTGTAGTACTTTTACTGTTAACCCACAAGTATTTACTGTTTAAGTCTACTATAGAGGTTAAATTTCGCTTATAAATAAGGCATCTCAAATGTTTAGAACCACGCCTTCAGAAAGCCTCTCATATGACTCTATACTTGCTGGTTCTCTCCCGTTCCCAAATTTCTCTTTTGTAAGTTTTATGTACTTTATGTTTCATTAATAAATACTTGCAGTCCATCTGTGATCCCTACTTTCATTGCCTTTCTAGTTTTATTTTCTTGCATTTAAAGGACCTCCGGGGTGGAAGACTTTGGCTCAGTCTATATTGAGCATCACAGGAGTAAAGAAAATCCAAATTTGATAACTCATTTGAGTTTTAAAATTCAAAAAATTATTACTTCAAATGAATGGGGCCTAGAACCATTCAAAATGAAGAAATTTGAAAAACCTTTTAATACAAATCTTATAGGATATTCATATTGGGACTATCAAGAAGCCTGGATGAATACACTATATTTTCAAAATAAAAATTTTAAACATTCTTAGCTCATTTTCTTTATTTGTAATGCCAATTATCAAATTCCTAGTTGGTTCGTAAGATGGTGGAACATTTTCGGATCAATTGAAGAAATTTTACCCAAAAATATTAAGAAAGGTTGGGAAACAAAATGCTCCCTCAGAATTTCAAAGAATTATGAATGATATTTATAATCCATTCTCCAATTTTATCATTGTTTATATTGATGATGTTCTGGTTTTCTCGAAAAGTATTGATCAACATTTTAAACATTTCAATATATTCCTTGATATAACCCAAAGAAATGGTTTAGCTATTTCTAAAACTAAATATTTCTTATTTCAAATAAAGATTCGATTTCTTAGTCATCATATTTATCAGGGAATTATAACTCCAATTGAAAGATTAATTGAGTTTGCTGATAAATTTCCTGATCAGTTAATTGAAAAAATTCAATTACAAAGGTTTTTAGGTTGTTTAAATTATGTTTCAGATTTCTTTCCAAATCTTCCAAATCTTATTAAACCTTTGCATGATCATCTTAAAAAGAGTCCTCCCTCATGGACTGACATGCATACTAAAATAGTCAGGCAAGTCAAAGTTCAAGTTAAGAGTCTTCCATGTCTGCATATTTCAAATCCTATTGCATCCAAAATTGTTGAAACTGATGCATCTGATTTAGGATATGGTAGAATCCTAAAACAAATTTTAAATGGCAAAGAGCATATAGTTGCATTTATATTAAAGCATTGGAGTCCTGCACAAAAAAACTATTCAACTCCTAAAAAGGAAATTCTAACAATTGTTTTGTGTGTTCAAAAATTCTAATCTGACTTTTAAATCAAAAATTTCTTGTTCGAGTTGATTACAGCTCAGCCAAATCTATTCTCTAAAAGGATATTCAAAATATTGCATCAAAATAATTTTTTGTCAGATGGCAAGGTATTTTAAGTATATTTGATTTTGAAATAGAGCACTTAAAAGGATCTTTAAATTCTCTTCCAAATTTTCTCACCAGAGAATTTTTACAGGAAACAAGTCAGCAAAAATGAGGAAGTCTAAAAATATAGACCCTCCTAATCCAAATAAGAAAAAATCAACTGCAGAGGAAAAGGTCAAACAGGTTGTCACCTCCTCCAAATCTAAACCCAAATCCTCATCATCTAGGCAACTCAAAGATAATGATTTTCAAATAGAAGTCCTCCAAGCATTAGCGGCCTCACTCCATATATATATATATATATATATATATATATTCTCTAGGTTTGAATAAATATATTATTATTTCATTTCTTTATAAATATTTGATTTTGTGAAGTCTATGCTTTTTAATTTTTTTCCTCTCTCCGCTGCTTATATCCTAGCATTTCAAACCAATTCTATTTATTTGAGGATTTCTACCTCCTTTGATTCCTAATAAAGGAATCAGCTATTGTTTTATAGACTTAATTCATTTTCTATGCAAATTTTTGTTAAAAAATTGTGTTTTGTGAAAAAGAAACAAAAATAAAATTCTTTTGTTTAAACAGAATATCAATCTAAAATCTTTTTCAACAACAAACGTAAAGTAAACGGGGAATGAAAATGACTTTACTTTGTTCAAAAAATGTTGGTTTTATCTGTATCTGTAAAGTAATCGATCGCTTTGTCTCTTTCATTACCGATCATGTTGAATTTGGCCATTTGATTTGTTTATATTTCTAGTCTAAAAAGAAAGTACCATGCAATTTCCTCCTTCTTTCTTTAGGTCCTTTCTATACTTTTCATTGAATGTCGTATCATCATCACAAGTCTTCCAAAAAGGGAGAAAGCTAAACGTGTGTCACAGAAACTAAATTGCACGAGACGTCTTCCTTCTCACACGAGTTTCACGGGCACGTTATTGGACTAATATTTTAATCTTGAGGAATGTTATTCTATCTAATATTACTCTTCTTTCACTCTCCCCCACATATCTATATTTAGTCAAAAGAGTGCAAAGGAGAGTGGGTATATGAAATTGATTTTACATTTATTGTAAATAAATTGATTAGTTTATTGATCACGTACATGTGGAAGAGAACTACCATGTTCGTTGTATAATTTTGTGTATTTTTTGCGCATAATTTAGCAACAATACTATTTTACTTTTTATATTTAATATTGGATAAATAGAATATTTTATATTATATTAGAATTTTTTAATTCAACAACCCTAATGGATTTAAACAGAATATTAATCTAAAATCTTTTTCAACGAAAAGTTCATGATGATACATTAAAGAATTATAAAACAAACATTATAAATTGATTGTATGATTTTGTTTTAAGAATCATACATGTAAAATTTCATCTTAAATCTGGAATTAAAATAATATAAAATATAATTAATTATTTTAGGTTTTAATATCATGCATGTAAGTTCTGATGCCACATGTAAGCTCTTATACCACATGTAAGAATTTTCTAATTTTTAAGATCTCATATATGATAATTAAAATATCATGAATATAAAATTAGTATTTACTTACCTGATGGAGTTGCAACCATAATCGAATTCAATGGAAGCTAATAAATTCTCCTTTAACTAGATCTTCCTCTTCATTATTTTCTTTGGTAACGGTTTTTAATGGATAGAAATCATGTGTATGAGAAGTGAAGAGCGGACCTAATCTTAATCCTTATTTATAACCTAGCAATCCTCCTCATAAAAGGATTACTGAATCTTTGAACCTATACAACCGTCAAATTATACTAAATTATGTAGATGTACTAAGTTTATATCTTTAGAATTATAATTTTAAATAAGTTTCATACATGTTTCACACATGTTTCACAATTAAATTAAATTTTAATCAATTAATTTTATTAAATTAAAAATTATTAATTAATAGCAACTCACTTTACAAAAAAATTTTAACATTATTACGATGGGGGATTACTTTTTTCACTTGTTTGCATCAAGTCTACTACCCTTGACATCTCTCAAAGTTGATCATGAGCATTCAGTACTACGGTGAATTGAGGTAAGAGAACTTGGATGATGGGGTATACCACGTGGAGGATATTAAACTGTCATGTGTTATATATATATATATATATATATATATATATATATTAAACTAGCTTTCACTTTTTTCACTTGTTCTACCTCCTTTGATTCCTAATAAAGGAATCAGCTATTGTTTTATAGACTTAATTCATTTTCTATGCAAATTTTTGTTAAAAAATTGTGTTTTGTGAAAAAGAAACAAAAATAAAATTCTTTTGTTTAATCTTTAAATCCATTTAGGTATAAATATCACCAAATCAATATTTTATTATTCCTAAAATTGAAACATCATCTAGTATTTTTGTTATTTTTTATGCACATTAATGACATATATATATTTTAATTTTTGAATACTGTATCCCTCTATAAAATTTATATTTTTGTATGTATCATAGCCATATTTTATATTCTAATTTTTTTAATTACTTTATCCCTATTGCCATATCGTATCCGATATCCTCAATCCAAATGAGGATAATAAGGAGGTACGTAGCAGCAAATGAATGCTTAAAATGGAAAAAATGCCGAATAAAAATGATTTAGGACAGTGCACTATGATGTTTTGCTCAAATGATTGAGTTGGGATTTGCTACATAAATCACTCAATGCCGTTATGCTCCCTGCCGAAAAAACCATCGTGCAAATCCCACCACTAAGCAGATGTGTGTTTATTTCAATTTCTGGCTGCAAGTCGAGCAACAGTGGGGATCTACTTGTTTATGTAGATTTGATACTTTCTTGGGTTTTGTGACTCTTAGGAAAAATTTGCTCATTTTTTCTCCGTTTACAGTAGTGTTAAAATTCTTTGCAAGGGTTTGCCATTAGTTTTGGTGCCCTGCCCTTACTTTTTTATGATAGGGTGAATAGCCTTTGCAATTAAAGACATATCTGCCCCACTATGCGTTGCAGTAATTTGATCCCACCAAATTCTAAGTCACACTCAATTACTAAGAGTCAAATTTTTTTGTGTAAAATTATAATTATAATTTCACTCTTATATAATTAGAAACTTCATCACATTCATTCACATGACATAATTTGATTCAAATAAGAGGTGATACTAGGTAGACTAACAGTATTATTTATGTAGGTGTAGCTATAAAGGGATGAAAGTCCAAAGTATAACTCTGCAGTATTACCATCTAATCTTAGTTTCATTAAAGCTCTAGATTTCTTTAAGGATATAACTTATATTTTATTTTGAATTTTTTTTTATTTCTATGTGGATAGTAATGAACAAAAGAATAAAGGTGAGATCCACATGGTTGTCATTCGCCTATCCCTCAATTTTCAGTTTAGAAATGAGATGAAATATCTTCCAAGAGCGTCTACACTTGTAACTGAGTCAATATGGAATCCACTTTGACAACAAAAGAAAATGAGGACATTCAAGTAGTAAATATGAACTACTTGTTTTTTAGACAACGATGTAATATGAAACCAGAAATCAAAAAGCATTTGACCATCAATAGTCAATCAATCTGTTAAACAGAGATGTCTGAGGCAGTTATAACCTGTCCAAATCAATCAGTCACACATTTACACTAAAGTTCCGTTTGATTCGAAGGAAAATGGTTTTTTAAAATTTATTTTCTAACTTTTCATATTTGAAGACCTTGAAAAAAAGTCAGTCAACTTCGAAAAGTAACTTTCCATAAATTCATTTTCCCACGTACTCCATTCGCTCAGTACCTCCCCTGTGAAATGAAGCGTGGTAAGAAGACGTTGATTGAGATTGAAACCTATGGGCTTGCCTATCTTCGGTTTACATCCACTGTTTATTTTTGGAAAAAAATCAAATATAACTCTTATCTATTATAAATATAATAGGATTAAATAATAACTTTTGACCACTTTAATTTTTTATTTTCATATTTTTCTTAAGTAAATATTAAATATTGATTTTATGAGTATAATATTTAATTATTACAAAATTATTTTAAAAAAATCTTTATTAGAAGAAATTAGTTTTTTTCTTGGTGCATCAAACATTGAAGAATAATTTTTCTTTATGCATCAAAAGAATAGAAAATCAATTTATTTTTTAGAAATATATTTTTTTAAGAAAGCATCTTCCAAAAATTTCATTTTTCCCAAATGGAGCTAAATATTTCAAACATATGTGTGCAAAGCTTCCAGAAAGAGAAGTAACTCAAGTAAAATTCGAGCCATATAACATTAACGGCTGAGAAAGTTTTGGATTTGGTGTGGGTGGACAAGATTCATTATGTATGAAAATTTTGAATTAGTATTTTCTTACATTGTTCTTCTTTCTCAATTTTGTTCTATAAGAAAGGCATAACAAAAAGAAAAGAAAAAAAAATAAAAAAGAAGATGATATAAGGTCTCATTGCAATGAAAAAGATGGAGAGCTTCGCAACAATGAAGAGTTGAACCAATCAAAAAACTTAAACATGGGCAATTCTACTAGTTCTGGTTAGCATCACTGAGAATCAACCTAAAGCCATGAAAAAGAAAAATGGAAGATAAGAGTGAAGCAAATAGCAGATTATAACAAATATCAATTCCAAGTTATAAAGTAACAAAAAGACAGATAGAACATACCAGATATTAATTTCAAGATTTTATCTGTCAAATTACAATTTTGGGACAAGTTTAATAGTGTCAGAAAGATTATTTTTCAAATTCTTGATACCAACGTTATATTTCAAGGGATTGCAACTTCTTGAAGCTTGAGACATGAAAGTTTACGCCTGACATTGAATTTCATGAATCTCAAATTTCTAAACACCAATAACTCTAACAGAAGTAGGAATAATTTAACCAAGACACAATTCAAACAGAAAGAATAATATGTCAATAAAAACTCAATTGGAACATCCTTTATAGAAGTAAACTAATCAGAAATCAATTGGAACATATGATATTTGCACAATTAAGCTAAAGTTTGCTCAATTAAGCCGAAGAAAAACTGAAACTCATGCAAAGTACCGGTACTGTCTAATTTTTAGAAATATTCATGATCCAACAAGTCAACTTAGATTTTGTGAAAATTCTTTTTAACTCTGTTTGCACCAATGATATTTGCTCAGTTCTTGTTGCCACCATCACACTAGGATGACAAACCCATCTCTTTGTTTCACCTGTTCCCACATTTGACTTGCACTAACATTTTGATTGGATGCCCTTTGTCGCTTCTTCCCTTCCCAAACCTGAGTCACCCGAAAAGACATGCAAAACATAACTCAATACTCGTCAGTTTCCTCGTTGATCTTACATTTCCACAACCTCTCGGAACTACTAAAGGACGTTTATTAAATTGTATAGAAATTGAAAGCGAAGAATTTGCAAATAATAATAATCATTTGAAATATTTCTTAGAGCGGGAGAAGTAATATGATCAAATATAAGCCATATGTTGTCATAAAATGCTTCAGAAGATCACGCTCATATTGAGTAAATATTGAATAATTCAGCAAAAGAAAATGATAAACTTACAGATTTTCAATTGAATGCAAAAAAGAATATTTTAATTTTATTCATTAAAGAAATTAATTTCACTTAAAATCACCTAAATATTAATTATAATTGTATGATAATTTTTTATATACAAAATCTATTCAAGTGGCAAGTACAAAGCATAGTTTAAATCACCTAAATGCTAAGTATATTTTAAATCACCCAAATGCTTAATATATTTTACACTTAAAATATACTTACCATAATAAAGAAATAGTCACAAGAATCACTTAAAATTAGAAGCCAAAATGCTTAAAATTTTCACTGGTGCTTGGCTTTTTTATTTTTTTTTCTGTGCGTTTGCCGAATGTATGAAGGCTTCTATTTATAGCTAATATGCTTGGCTCTACATTAAATGCATTTGACCTATTTGCTGCCTTATTCAATGGTGGGAGGCAAATTTCCAAGCTTGTAGCCGCAAAATCTATTAAAGCAAATTTGGAAACAATGTTTCAAATTACCCACGTGAACTCTGGGAAAAATTGTGAGAGAGAGATATAGGTGATGATTTTTAACAACTCACTTAGGGTAAGCTCGGAGTGGTCTACACAATGTGAAGAATGACAAAATGGAGCCTCATTTCTATCTAAGTTCTTCCTGATATGCAGATGTTATAAAAAAGGAGTTATTGAACAATAGAATGTCAAAGTATCAATTCAAGAGTTCAGTAATTGTGGTTGTAGGATGATTTGGGAAGGAGGAAACTTTAGTTTCTTAGAACTAGCATCCCATCAAAAAAGGAAGAGTCCTTATCAATATTTATGAGCCAATAACTTGATGTCCTGACTTTCAGAATTTTAATACCCTACAACAATAAAATCTCAAGATTTAATTTGAATCTGAAGTAACAAGCTTTAATTAGCAAGACGAATTTAAAATAATACTAACAATGATAGGATATTAGATAAAAACACTTTGAGAAAAAAGAGAACAATGAAGGGTGTAAATCAAATTTTTATTGTCATATATGGATCTTGCTTATGGTAAATTTCTTGAGAAAAGAGAGAATAAGCAATAATATTTCAACATATGAATAGATAAGATGAAATTGATCCTCTTTATAGACTAGGTAAAATTCGTTGTACACAAAATTGACTAGAAGCTCTTCATTTTTATTAAAGCTTTAGCACAGCATGAATTTTAGCATAAAATTTATAGTCTTATCATATTTTTGGAATTTTAATACTACCTTCAGTGTGTTTTGATAAATCAACATTTATAAGGTTATGATTGAGTGACTCTTAAAATTAAGGAAGTAATTTGCTGATTTGTCAAAATATAGTAGGAAATAATATTGAGGGTTTCAATATAATGATAGGACTAGAAATTTTTCTGAATTTTGGATAGTTGAGTACGGACACTGCTCATCCGTCTCCTCCAACTTACAAGCTTTGATTCATCAATGCCATATGGATCTTTAGCTGCTACAAACATTGCTATGTCCAATTCATCCAACTTTCTATCGAATAACAGTCTTAAGCGTTGGTGTAATAGTCAAATTATGAAAGAGCAGGCCATAAACAAGACTGATAGGTTCCACTTCAAACATTGGTTTTCATTTGATGAAACAAATATTTGGTAACAGGAGGAATCATAAGTTCTCAGTAGACTTGATGCAAGTGAATATAAAAGTTGATAAGTAGATCCACAGAAATGGTCATAATAACACATCAAAATATTTAATTAAATATTTTAAAAAAATGTAAAGTCATCTTTTCATGGACTCTAGAATCCACTCAATCAATGGATATACTTACCACACAATGCTTTTGCAACTTATCAATCCTTAAAAAAAGAAAAAAAAAAGAAAAAAAGACACAAGCAATAAAATTAAACATAAGTTAATCCTATATATGATATATCCCATCTAACATTAATACCATAGTACCATTTAAAGAAAATATCAACAAAAAAATATTTACTAATCCACCCTTTTTGAGTATTTTCTGTTAGTCACTTATAAGGACAAAATATAATATAACCAGTACCTATAAAACTATAAAATAAGAATAATTATCATTGATGGAAACACATTGCTACTCATTCTAAACTCTTAATCAACTATCATCTATCAACTACTTGTATAATTGATTAAGAAAAATTGCAACAATTTCCAAATAAATTGAAAACGATAAAGATGAAGAAAACGAATTACAAACTCTCCAATCTCTCCCTTAACAACATAAAATGGATCTTGAGCAGAGGGTATCTTATAGACGAGTAACGAATATGTGTTGACATTAGCTCTTTTTCAAATTGATATAAATGATTTCTATGTTTAGATGATGATACAAATCATTTTGAAAATAATGTATCTAACGAAATATTGCATGATTGAAAGTGTGAAGTAAAATGAAGTTTTAAAGATTATTTGAAGATTTATTGAAGATCATTTAAAGGCTTTCAAAGGAATTAAAGTTTAGTTTAGAAATTTAGGGAAATTATGTACCTGGTTAATCTTAATTAGTTATGGCTCAAATTAATTTAAAATATAGGTATTTTTTTGCGTCCAAGATATGCCTAACTACTTTTAATTTGCAAAAAGAAACTTTGGTTTAAAGACTAATCTCAAGACAAGTATTTGAGTATTATATTTAAATATTATAATATGATAGTTAACCTCTAGATTAAATATTCAAGTATTATATTCAAATAGTTAATCTAAGGACAAGCCATTAAGATCACATAATCGCACACAATATTCAATTATACTAAGATAGAAGCAAAATCTTAACCTTGTAATTGAGTATAGTACTTGATTAATGTTTTGAAAATTAAGTCTCCCAGTTGGATGCTTGAGCATTATATTTGATTACCTAGTTACGAAATTTGAATTTTTGCTAGTCATAATCTCACAATGATTTATTTTCATAGCAAATGATATATAAACCATTTTCTTACCATTTTTCAAAACTTTCATCCTGCTATCATCTCTGCACACTTGCTTTAATGATTTAAACCATCCATTTTTGAGATTACACCATCTATTCTTATCATTAGGTATCTATGCAGAGGGTGCGCTATTCACTGTTCTTTCTTTTAAAAATTTTTCATTCAGTATTAGGTGTGGGATTCCAATAATTGTTAAAGTGTGGGAGAGTTTTAGGAAGTTATTCTTGTGCGAAGATAGTACAAGGAAAGGATTGTATAATCCAAGAACTTTATAAGATTGCTCAAATGCCATTAACGTTAAGGGATTATAGTGCATTAACCATGGATTCAAAAGGAATTTTGAGTAGTTTAGAAAGTGGCTAGACACTTGAAGTGCGATTTCTTCTTAATGAAACCCTATATGTATTTGCATCTCTCTTCTCCCTTACACATTTAAATTTCAAGAAATTTACAATTTATTATATGATTAAATTGTATTATTTATGTATTGAGACATAGATTAAAACTCTTGGATAATATATAACTGGTTCAGCTTTTCATACTTAATTTTCATGAATTGATTCACTTTGTGTTGCTTTTGAAAAGATCAAAATTCTATTTTAAAGCAAAACATTTAACAGACTCAATTCACCCTCTTTTAATGTAACCATATTTTACAATAGAGTAAAATAAAGGTTGCCCCCTTATACTTCACTTCATGTGTGAAAAACCCTTATAATTTGAAAAGAGATAATTTAAATTTTAAACTTTGTGATTAGTGCAATTTACGTCTTTTCATTAATTTTTCATCCAAATCATTAATGGTATGAATATGTGCATATCACATGGTTTTATTTAATATTAATTATGAAAAAAATTAACTTCAATCAATTAATGCTTTTAAAAATCAAAATGCAAGTAGAGAAAAAGAAAAGAAAACTTAAACCATATAAATCCTTATCTATGATTAGTCGCTATAATATACTTTATATACACATAAATATTCTTTTTAGATCTCATATTATAAAAAAAGGTTAATTTCACAAATAATTTTCAAATAATATCAATTTTACATATAATTTTCATGTAGAGTTACCATCTTTTAATATACAAAATCAAATAAAAAATTAATTATTTTAAAAATTCTTCATTAGAATATTAATCTTAATTCTATATAGCTTAATTTAAGGAATGGATGTATTAACATTAATTCTATATAACTTAATAATAAGCAAATTAATTTAAGAAATTTAAGCCTTAAACATTTAATATTTTCATGAAAATTTATGTTAATTCAAGCTCGAATTTTAATTAACTGAGAATAATTTTTTTGTATAATAATATTAAATAAGATCAAGTAATATGTATATATTGAAAGGTAGTAATTTTTTATGAAAATTATACACAAATTTTTAATCTCGTTTATAAATCATCTATACTATTTTTCCTCTAATATGGGATATAAAAAGAATATTTAAATATTTATAAAGTGTAATATCTATTAAGTATAGATACAAAATTATATGGTTTAATTTAATTTTTAAGGTTTTTTACTTGCATTTTGATTTTTTAAAGTATTAATTGGGAATTGAAATTAATTAATTGATGTTAGTTTTTACATAATTAATATTAAATATATTTATGTGATGTGCACATATTCATATTATCAGTATTTCAGATGAAAAATTAATTGAAGAGGGTATATTGCATCAATCGTAAAGTACTAAATTATCCTTTTTCAAATTATAAGAGATAAAGGATAAGTGGCAGTCTATATTCTACCCTTTGCAATATGATCCAACGCGATTTCGGACGGATGCGGACGACGTCGGGAAGCTTCGGGAAGAAGCTAACTGTGAATGTGGGCGGGCAATTGAATAAAGGGATAAAATTTCACAGACATAAACAGTGATTACTCAGAAGATAAAAAAAGTTCTATGTATTTTTTTTTATTCTCATAATAAAAAATTTCACAGCCATAAACAGTGATTACTCAATCGAATGGGGCGTTTCAAGCAATAAGGAAATGTTTTTTTTTATTCTCATAATAAATTACTCTTCTGACTTAAATATAAAATCAAAATGTAAAAATAATATATATAAATATTAATCTTCATTAAATTATCTAAGACTAATTTTTTATTTTTATAAAAATTTTAATATGATTAATTTTAGTGGGACCTAAGCGAAATTTAAGTGAAAATATTGATCTCCTTTCAAACGAAATGTTTAGTAAATAAAAATAATTACGTAGGCATTATTTATTACATTATTTTTAAGCATTATTGCTAAAATATTATTAATTAATAATATATAAATTTATTTTATTTAATAATTAATTAAATATAAATAATAAATTAACAATTATTTGTTATTAATTGTAGCAAAAAAGTTAAATTAATTCATAATTAATTATTAAATAAAATAAATTTATATATTATTAATTAATAATATTTAAATAAAAATACATAAAAATAATGTGATATTATATATATAAAGAGATATATAAAAATGATGCAATATTACATGGGCAGTATTTATATAAGTATTTTTCAAATAGATATTGAGCTTGTTTGACAAGTAGCTGATAGCTGTAACTATTAACTGATTCAATTAGCTGTTAGCTGATAATTAATTATATTAATTGATTTGACTAGCTGATTATATTATCTAGTTGAATAAAAGTATTTGGTAAAATCAGTTGTTTATAATTAGCTGTTTGTTGTAAAATGATATAAAAGGATATTAGTATATTTTATAAATTATTTAAGTATTTTTTTATTTTAATATTTTAGATCATATATGTTATCTAATAGATTAAATTTTCTTATAAAAAATATAGTATTATAAATTATATTATATTAAATATTCCTTCAAAATTAAATTAATATAAATTTTCTATTAAATAAATTTACCAATAATAATTAATAAGTATAATTATTTAATTTTTATGAGAAAATAAATATTATAACCTTTTATATGTTGATAGTGGAAGAAATGAAAAATTAATAAATTAATATTTTTCGTGGATAGGAGTCAATTGAAAAATAAATTATTAATCATAAAATATATTACAAAACTGAAAAGTATCAGTTAAAATAAAATTTTAATAATAAATCCATTCTAGATTAAAACTACTTAACACCATTTAATGCAGATGCTTATAACATCTTAAAATGACTGTTTAGTTAATCTATTTATCATTAAACTAGAAGTAATTATGTCTCTAATAGTTGTCATCTCTCCAGTTCTCATTTCTCCAGCAACATTTTGTGAAGAGCTATCCACAGCATCTGAAAATATTTCAGGAGGTATAAAATCAGGATCTCGATCTATGATTGTGAAAGCTGAATCACCAAGCTTATTTCTTCTAATATAATTATGTAATGCAAAAGCTGCATAAATAATTCTATTCTGATCCATTATTAAATATTTGGGCATTTTTTATAATATCCTCCATCGAGCCTTAAAAACACCAAAAGCCCTTTCAATGCAACTTCTCAAAGATGAATGAACTCGATTGAAAACTTCTCGAAATCCTCTGGGAGTTGCACCACAAAATTCTGATTGATGATACCATGTCTTTGGGTACGGAGCCAAATCTCCCTTTCTATTTGGGTAGCCTTTATCCATTAAGTAATATTTTCCTAAGCATATATAAAGGTTATATAATTAGAAAGAAATGCTTTTTAGATCTGTAAGTCAGACAATAATTAAATTGTTAAGAACTTAAAAATTTACTTAATGGTGGTTTTGGAAAATGTAAACTTA